>OVBE01016829.1:0-10736 GCA_900406425.1 Iberis pinnata | reverse complement strand
ATATATTAAAAATATTGTTCATAATCGTTGAAAAATTTGAAAAAAAAATTGAGACAGTTTGAGATATAAATGAGAATATTAATTAGTTTGAGAGTTTTAAAAAAAAATTGTGACCGTTAAAGAGATAAAACAAAAAATGAATATGAAAAATTAACATACATCAAATTAATTAAACAATATATTTAGATCAAAGATTTATATACAGGTAGCCAAGCTTCCATTTATTATAGTATAAAGCGGCTGAACCGACCGAGATAGTTTTATACATGGCGGTTAAACCTTTCGAGATAATAATATATATGGCGGTTAAACCGTCCGGGATAATAACATAAATACGGTAGAGCCATCGAAGATAATAATATAAATGCGGAAAATCCATCTAAAATATAGAAATAAAATAAATAATTATGTTGTATAGACATCCATAATATAAATGAAAAAAATAATTACTAGGCGACATATTATCCGGTGTAAAACTGCATATTTTATAAATCTATATATTCACCTATATGATAAGCTTAGAATTTAATCATAAAACTATATTGCATAGAACATATCACTATAGCACAGTAAAGGGTCGAATCCACAGAGACCAGACAGCACACATTTTAGTTTAATCTCAAATCAAGGTAAGACAGAATAAATAGATTATTGTATCAGAATCAAAACAATAATTAAATTAACGGTTGTAAACGATAAGCTAAAAACGTCAGGCATTAGGGAAATCCATAGGTATTCAGGTTTAAAAAGCCAATGTAAACATATAAATGATTTTCTTTAAATATAGTTCTCAACATGAAAGATACAAATAGATTAATCTCCTCTCGAAGTATTAAACCCTATGCTCGAATTATTGGAAACAAACTCTCGCTGTATCTAACTAATTCGATCATGCATTAATGTTCAGATTCAATTGTTCATAAGCATTTAAGAGAATACTTACGCAAGCAGAAAAAATTATTCATCTAGATTATGTCAGGTTTCTAAATCAAATCTCTTTTGTATTTATTAACCTATTATCATGAACTAGGTGATCAAGCTAATTCAGGCATTAAGAACAAATATGGACTAAGAACCTAACAATTTCAATCCTATATGATTAACCTTGACATTCAAACATGGTTTTCTTAGGAAATCATAAAACCTAACTAGTGAACTACTCAGACAATGCAAAGCAAGAACAATACAAAATCATAGGAGAACACATCATAAAATAAATATAAATATATTAAAAAGGGTTCAAAACTTCTTATCCAAATACAAGTTTTATGAATTATTCTCCCTCAGTAAAATCTCAAAAGTTGTCAAAGTGTAACAAATAAAACCTAAGCCATAAGGCTTTTATAGTGTAAAAAGTAAATAGTTAAAATAATGGAAATAGAATAAGTTTCAGGACTTGAGTGCACAAATTGGAAAATCTTCATTCTTCTTCGGGCGAAGGGATCGATCAATCTCCCAAAATGCTCGAGCAATCTCTTCTTAAGATTGCACGATCGGTCTTCAAAATGTCCGATCGATCTCTTTTGCCGAAAACTTCCAGGGGGAAATTCCCGATCGATCTCTTTTGCCGAAAATTTCAAGTGGAAATGCCCGATCGGGCAGTGGAACGCTTAACCGCACTGCTCTATCATGTGCTCGATCGATCTCATAGGTGCTCGATTGATCATTTCTTCTTAATCCTGGCAATTTATTCTGATTTGCTCTAAAATGCATATTTTGCTCCAAAACTACCCGAACACTTAGAATCCCGAAAATATACCAAATTTTCAAAGAAAACCTGGGATAACGCTAAATAACAAGCATAAATGACCACTATAAAGCATTAAAATTTAGTGATATCAACTTTCCCAGACTTAGATCTTTGCTTGTCATCAAGTTAAGCAAGATTAAATCTAGAGATGAGGTTTGAAAAGGACCACACAGGAATTCACATAATCTTAGAAACCTCAAATTCAAATATCAAAAACTAAAGACACTAATCCTAGACAACCACTGAAAATAGACTGTTTACCACCATATAACTAATAACATGCATTTTACTCTAAATCCCGAATCAATCAAACTATCAAATCATCTCAACCAGCTCATTAAATTCATTTAAGTTCAGATGATGCTTATGGGGTATCGATAAGCGCGCTTGAGTACCTCTTCCATCAAAGTGTCCATACCAAGCAGAGAATCAATTGACTTCTGGTCCTGATCATTTTCCCCCTTTCTCACTTCTCTTTTCTTTTCTTACTACTTTTTTCTTTTTTTCTTTTTCTTCGCAGTTTTGTGTTTTTGTTAGCAGCCGATTTTTTGGGATTGACTACGGATTTCTAGATCATGCTTTCAATCCTTTTTATGTACCGTTTTTTCTGAAGGAACAGAGAGAAAGAATCCAGACCATACTTAAAGAATTTCTCGGTTTTACAAAGCACTGAAGAGAAAGGTACATAGCTTTCATATTATAACAACACCATAAGCAAGAGAATTTAAGATCAAATTAATTCATATCATAGTTGATCTAGCATCAAATCATCAACAATCTAAAAGATTATAACTTTCAAAAGCATATCAATCAATTTATAGGGTTCCAATCCTAAGTCCAACAATTAATCTAAGTTAGTAGTTAAATAGAAAAAGAACCCCAACTCACACTAGACTAGTAATCATCATAGATTCTGGTCATTATTCCTTCGACTCGATTAAACTCTTCTAATTTATAAAACCAAAAAATTTGAAACATTTTCACCAAAAGACAAAAGATCAAAACATAGTTAGTATCATTACACCCTTCCCCAGACTTACTTCACACCGTCCCGGTGTGAAAATAAATACAAAAGAAGAGTAAGACCTGAATCAAGAAAAATAAAAATAACAAGAAAAGAAAAACTAACCTGGGTGGATTGCCTCCCACCAAGCGGTTGTTTAAAATCGTTAGCTTGACTGTGGAGCACAATGTGTTAATCATGGGAATCAAATGGCTGAGCCAATGCACCTTTAGTCCTTCTCATATTAGTGCAATAGAACATATGCACAAAGAAATACAATGTTTCCCATGGCAAAAAGACATCAATCACATCAAAGAAGCTAACTACATATGTAGCATATATCACGAATTGCTCCTTGATTACTAGAGGCTCATGAAAATCAAATGCATTAGATGGAAAAATAAAATCAACTTCAGGTTTGAACGAGTTCAACACAAAGTAGTCAAATTCATCTCCATCAATCATGTAAAACACATCATTCTCACTTCTAAAATCCATCTCAACCTTAGATTTTTTTAAATCATTCAAGATCTTATCTACATCAAGCACATCTCCTAAGAAAGACTTTTTGAGAAGTAGACTAGACTCATCTTGCATTGAAAACCTTAACTTGAGTTCATGAATGTCATAACATATTTCATCATAATTCCTAGTAAGTGTTTCAAACCTCATAGTATCTAGTCTTTGAGACTCATATATCAAATCATAACATTCATCAACAATCATTGGGGTATGAAAACTAGAAGTTATATCTTCAATGTTAGGCATGTGACATAATTCATAATCATGAGATTCAAAGTTAAACTCAAATATACATTCTCGTTGGCTTGGTGGAACCCAATATATTACCTCTTCAAGTCTTTCAGCTAAGTTTACCTCTTCATGTGTGATATGTCTTCCCTCAAGTGTTGCTCGATGTAAGAGGATGTTTAGTCGAAGAGTGTCAGCTATAACTCTCCTTGGCAGTGTTGGATATTCTTTCTCAAGATAATCCAACTCTACTTTTGTTCTGGAGTAAGCACGTTCTCATCAAAATGGTTCCTCCTCATATGACTCATCCAAAATGTTATCTTCGAATGTGTCCTCCTGTTCATGTATCCAATCATTGTAATCCATGGCCATCGCCTATATATATATAGATAAGAGGAAAAGAAAGATCTTAGACTAGATTCTAAAAAACTTAAAAGGCATTGTATTGGTCCCCGACAATGGCACCAGAACTCTGATAAGCTTAGAATTTAATCCTAGAACTATAATGCAGAGAACATATCACAATAGCACAGTAAAGGGTCCAATCCACAGAGACTAGACAGCACACATTTTAGTTTAATCTCAAATTAAGCTACGATGAAATAAATAGATGATTGTATCAGAATCAAAACAATAATTAAATAAACGGTTGTAAAGGATAAGCTAATAGCGTCAGGCATTAGAAAAACCGCGAGAACAAATCTGCTATGTAATCAAATCTGCATATTGTAAATAAACGGTATGTAGACGGTTTTGATTTTTTTTTTTGTAGTAGTCGAATATGATAATTGTTTGTTATTGTAATTCTATTTTATGGGTTAGTTTGTTATTGTAATTCTATTTTATGGGTTAATAGAAAAAACTGTTTACAACACAAAAGAACGTACAACAAATCGGAAAATATATGTACTGCATATATGTATATCCACACGAAAGAGTTGTTATTCTTTCATCAACTGTGTTCAAATTATACCCAAAAAAAGATATTAAATTATAAAAATTAGCCAAAAGAAAAGATTATAAAAATTGACCAAGTGGCAATACTACTTTTACTTTAACAAAAAGTACAAGATTATGAATTCTAGCAATACTCTAGTTTGTAAAAGATGTACGGACCAACTAGTCCTTTCAATTAGATTGATAATGCTTGATTATTATTATTATGCCGAATATTGTCTATATTGCTATCGAAAATTTAGTGTTGTAACATCAAATATTCTAATTTAGAAAAGCAAACAACATGTGTGTACGATATAAATTGATTGTATCGTGAAAGCAATGAGAGATGCCTTAAAACAAACCTTTTAGTTAATATAATAATATTATCAATAACAATGTTGATCAAAATTCATCTATAGCCAAAAGTATTAAGAATTTGTACTTGATATAGACTCCATCTTTATCAAAAAAAAAAAAAAAAGATATAGACTTCATACAAATTGTAGAAAGTCAGGAGAGAATATAAATGTTCTCATTTATTTGGTGGAGGACCAACTATGGACCAAAAATAACTTAACCAATCGCATGTCAAGGCCAGCAAAAAAAGAAACTATATAGGCATGCAATTATAGTGTTTCATTTATTTTGACATCATTTGGACCAACTATACTCAGTACCTTCAAAACTATATAACAAGCGTGAAAGCAAATTCACATAATAATATATCTGTAAATTCTGGTAACTATAATTAGGTCATAGTTGACCTACGTAAGTGCTTTGTAAATGTTTTTACTAGCTAGAATCAGCGTTGTGTAATAATTCGATTCAAATATATTATTATACGTAGGTTGATATTACTCGGTTTTAACAATTTTTAGTAGGTATTTATTTTTGTTATTAAGCGTTATCCGAGCAGTTCCTTGCAATTTTGGTTTTTTACAGAATTTTAGGTGTTCGGATCGTTTTGAAACAAAATGATAGATTTATGCACAAAAAGATGTTATTTTGGCCAAGTGTTGAATGAAGAGGTCGATCCAGAAGACACTTTGGCTACGTATAGGGAGATCGATTGATCCAGAAATCTGGAGAGAAAAAATAGATCGATCCTTTTGAAGACAAGATCGATCAATCTCCATAAAATCAATTGATCCACGAGCATGAGAAGTTTAAGAAGATTTCTAAATTTTGCACAAGTGGTCCTCTTAAATTTTTTTTTTTCTATATTTAGATTTTTCTTTTTTAGACTATAAAAGTTGAGGCTTATTTCGTTTTTCTTTACGTTTTACTTTTAGCTTTAGTTTTACAATGGGAGATGAATTATGAACCTATATTTGGAGAAATCTTTCTGAACCCTCGTTAGATTCTAATATATAGTTTTTGAAATATAGTTGTTGTTATTCATTGATTATGTTTTGTGTTTGCTTTAGTAGTTTCATAGTTTTAGGGTTACCCACATAAACAATGTTTGATAGTTAAAGTTATCATAAAATGATTAGAATTGTTTAGGCTTGAGCATTTCGGATAACGGATTGAATAATGGCGGATAGGGGTCGGGTACGGGTAGTTCGGGTATGGAAAACTAATACCCAAAGTATACCCGTAAAATTAAAGGTCGGATAATTACGAGTATGGTTCGGGTAAGGGTCAGTTCGGGTAGTTAAAATCAATACCCGTTTAATACCCGAACTCGTAATATATTATATAAATTTGACTAATATGTGACTATGTGTATTAGATTTGAAAATAGTATAATATTGATTATAATATTATATATTTTATAAGAAAAAGTTTAGCAAATTGAATAACATAGTAACAAAATCGAAAATATGACAAAAATAACCAATTATATAATTTTTTGTAACGTTTATTAAATCATATATTTATTATAACACAAAATTTATATTTTCTAGGAAGTTATTATCATTATAGTTAAGTTATAAAATAATTTTATAAATTTAGGTATGTAAACGGGTAACTCATGTACCCAAATAATTACCCTTACCTGACCCTTACCCGTTTAAATTTTTTTTCTTGACCCAAACGGGTAATTATCATTACCCGTATCCAACCTTTACCCGTAAATACGGGTCGGGTACATGACAGTTCGGGTACATGACAGTTCGGGTAATCCGGCCCAAAATGCTCAGGCCTAGAATTGTTAGGTTCTTAGTCTAAATTTATTATAAATACCTCAATTAGACTGATCACCTAGTTCATGATTATAAGTTGATAAATACAAAGGAATTTGGATTAGAAATCTAACATAATCTCAATGAATAAGTGTCTTTAACTTACAAAAGTATTGTTTTAGATGTTTATGAACATATCAAATTTGGACATTAATGCATATTTAAACTGTCTAAATACGGCGGGGTTTGTTTTTAGTAGTTTAAGCATATAGATTTAATACCTCTGGAGAAAATTAATATGTATTTATATTTTGAGTTGAGAACTATTTTTATTTACAATCATTGCATGATAATCTGAGCTGCTGAACCTATGAAATTTCCATACCTAGCGTTTTGTTTATTGGATTATCTTTGTTTCATTACCGCTTTCAATAGGTAATTACTTAAAACCAACTTAAAATCTAATTTTCTTAACTTTATTCGAATTTTAAATTGAAAGTGCATTGTTTAGTCTATGTGAAATTTGATTATTTCCATGTAGTGTAGTTTAGGTTAAATCATGATCCTATCATAAGTCATGTATGTAGATGAAAACCTAAAGATATATTATTATATGTGTGTAAGTCATTTATGTGGATGAAAAACTAATTTGTAGGTCTTGATTGAAAATGTTTAAAGAAAATTAGTATGTGTGTGTAAGTCATGTATGTAGATGAAAAACTAATTCGTAGGTCTTGACTGAAAACACTTAAAGAAGATCATTATTTATATGGAATATAAGCACTATGCTGTTCATTACTGAAATTATATGCTCTTGATAAGTATGCATATTTCAAGTAATTGGTAAAACATAAAGTGATTGTATGGAAAATTGTATAAAACTATTGAAGATTTTAAGTATTTATATAATAAATAATTTTATATCACAAACAAATTATATAAATTATTTATCTTATAATTTTGAAATAGAACAAATAAATTATATATATATATATATATCTGTTTAAAACAATTATCTTATATTAGTATAATATGTCCTTGTGACAAAAAATAGTATAATATGTATTTATTAACATATTTAAATAGTCATCCTATAAAATTTAAAATATAAAAAATATAATTGTAAAAAGTAATTTAAAATCAAGAATAAATATAAATATATTTTTAATAATATATTAATTTTACCATTTAATTTTTATTTGTATTTTAAAACTCAATGTTATGGAAAATTTTATTATAAAAGTGTGAAGAGCATTTGGAAGTATAAACATATATATTAAATAGTCTCCTAAATACTTTTTTGAAGGAGCATAATAATTTCCTCTATTTTGTTTTCACTAGTCATCTCATATTCATTTCAAAATACATTTTTCTCTCTAACCTAGTGAATATATATATGCGTGATTGGTCAATTCTGTTTATAAAATATCAGTTTTGTATATATTTGATCAATCACTCTTAGCTGGTCCTTATGAATATATATAGTGATCACTAGGTATATAATATTAAATGATATGCTAATGCATAGATCAACATTCCTTTTAAGTGGTCGATAAGAGAGACAACAAATTTTCAATCTCCAAGTCATCCTTACAATATAGTGTTCTAAAGATTAGTTGCTCTCTAATGTCTTAATCGTGTAGAAGTCGTATACAAACCAACGTTTTGTCACATCGCTTACAAATATGTAATATCCATCATTAATTTGCCTTGTAACCGAGACTAAAAAATACAATTACTCAAGTCATCAAAAACTTTTACCTACAATTAATAGACCAAAAACAATAAATACAACACAATATATGAAATTACTACATGTTTTCCTAGACATATTCTAAAATTTTGAATTATTATATTTTTTGCACAAATCTATCTATTATATAATTAGGGAGTTTCTACTCTCCTCTCATGCTGTCACATCATCATATTTTTGTAGCCTCTACAGTTTTAAATACATGAGATTTTTTTGGTGAAAAATACATGAGATTTCTTTTTTTTTTAAAAAACACTTAACAATAACTAAAGATACATATAAATTTGCTGGATTAAATATATTGGAAATAAATTAATTACCAATGATCATCTTATTTTCCCCCTAAAATAACTTAAAATATTCTCACAAACATGATTTTTATTCTCTCTAAGAATGCATCATAATAAATATTTTTAAATAAATATGACAAAAAAACAACAAAATTTTAGCGTATAATCTTAGTTTTCACAGTTAAATTTTGAATAAAGTAGATATTTAAAAACTTAAGTAGGAATTTTAAAATATTAAGAATTTTAAAATATTGGAACGAAACAAAAGAAGCCCAAAATTAAAAGTCTAAAACACCATAAATGACTAAAACAGATAATCTAATATTAAGCAATATGGTTAGTAAAAAATCAAATATATCAGTTTAATTCCACAAAAACAAGAAAAAAAAATTATAGATAAAATAAAAACAAAATTATAATAAATAATAAAAAATAAAACCAAACTGTACATTGCGCATATATATATTTATGATAATATATATAATTAGCGACCACGTTTTCTCTTGTCGTGCTACAACGTCGACACAGTTTTATGATTTTCACAATTTTAAATATCATTGAAATACACAATTATGAGCCCACTAAAGATCCACTACATAATATGATACGTAGTGGTTGGTATTTTATGATTAGTAAGACGTTGACACGTGACAATGTATGAAAGTTAAGATGAGACAATCATTTTTCTCTATCAATAATGTAACAACTTTAAATACTAAACTTGTCCCTAAAACTTACGAGAAAATTGTTGCAAATCTACACTTTCTTTTTAAATTTTAGGTTTTTTGGTAAAACAACAAAAAATACACAGATAACTGAAAACAAAAAAATAAACTATTACAAATTAATAAAAATTCTAAAAAATTCTACCAAATAGTTACAAGCCTACTACCAAACGCTAGCACATAACTCTGACATCACGGGAAAGACGCGTCCTAATATTAATTATCAACTTTAACAAAAAAAATAGTTATCGAAATTTAGGTCTAATATTAAAGGTTCAATTTTAAGTTAATAATTGTCTTCATTATCATCTCCTCCACTCTTGTTCAACTGTTGAGTATGACTTAAAAACAATTTCTCTTTTATTTAAAGGTTAGGAGGAATGATAT
Organism: Iberis pinnata; assembly: GCA_900406425.1. NCBI lineage: Eukaryota > Viridiplantae > Streptophyta > Magnoliopsida > Brassicales > Brassicaceae > Iberis > Iberis pinnata. The sequence continues at coordinate 1,010 of OVBE01016829.1, read as the reverse complement.
GGTAAACAAATGAAAAATGAATTATTAGAGAAAATTTTCACCAACAAAAAAATTGGATTATGTCATAATGACTTGCAATATAGTAACATCATGTTAACGAAGACACAAACGGTATTATTATCATTGCAAGTCTTACTCATAAAAAACAAATACTCAACTAACCCGCGCAATATGCGAATGTATATATCTAGTAAAAGTAAATTATAAACTAGTCTAAAACAACTGAATATGAGTGTGGTATCCAATATGGAATGTTATTGTCTATTTGGGAGAAAATCCGTTTTCGCTTCCGTGCCCCTCTCGCTAAGGAATACGATAGGAATCCGCATCATATTCTTTGATCTCAATTGATATGTTACTTGAAAGTTTGGGAAGTAAAAGCCAATAAATTTATGTTTTTCTAATTCCGATGCAAATGTTGACCATTCAGCCCGGTTTTCTATCATGCATGTTATCTCTTTGGAATCTGTGATAAAAACGGAACATATGCTCTGAATGGAAGATGTGTGGCTGGACGGATTTTGACTTTTGCATGGAGGATTCATACAAAGTAACTATACAACATAAATTGTTATTTGCGGGACGAATTTTACAGAAACAAAAGCGGAGTGAATTTGTACAAAAAATATTCATTTGGTTACAAGAAAATAAAGCGGATTTGGTTAGATATTAGTTAAAATGGTGCGGTTCAAGTGCGGTTAAGGTTTAAATTTTTTTTTAAAATAATAACATAATTATAATAACACATAAAAAATAAAAAAAATTACACAAGATACACAAATAAAATAAATAAAATGTAAATCATTCAATTTGGTACGGTTGTGATGTGGATACATTTTTCCAAATAATGTAAAACTTTTTAAAAAAATTTGCTAGTTAAATTTTATCCTAAAATAATTCGATAGTATTTTTTTATTTGTGTAACACTCTAAAATATTAAAAATATCTAGAATAAATTAATAATAATAATTATTATATATATATATATATATATATATATATTACATTTT
>OVBE01016828.1:0-10736 GCA_900406425.1 Iberis pinnata | reverse complement strand
TGAGTTTATTGGGAGGCTAATAGAAAGTTTATAATAAAAATATAGTTTTTTGGGTTCAAATCAATTAAAATAAGTTTTTATATAAAAATGATGAATTTTTATATAAAATACAAATGTCTTACTCCGTAATTATTTTATGGAAAATTTTTAGGATGTACCATAATTGCCTATCAATTTATGTTGAATATCATTTTGAACATAATTTGTGAGATATGCCATAAAGGCATGGTATTGTGTCACTAACAAAATGACAATTGTGCAGCTGTGAAATAAGTCTCCATCATGAATAGTAATATAATTAATGAGATTGTGACAAAATTAATTATGACATAGATGGTATACTATTAGTTAATAAGAATATCACTTTAATTAAGCAACATTAATGGTTAAAGGTGGTGGACAATATTAAAAAGAAATTAGATTGCAATTTGAATAGACAAATAATAGTATATGATGGTGGACATGCAAAATGTGATGGTGGACGTGCAACTTCTGATGGTGGACATGCATCGTCATATGATGCAGATGCAACCTTTGAAGGTGGACATGCAACATCAGGTGATGGACATGCAGCATCTGATGGTATGGTGGACATGCATCATCTGATGGTGGACATGCAGCATATAACGGTAAACATGCAACATTTGATGATGTGAATGAGTGGGTATCAAATTTATGTGATCGAAAAAAGATTTATTAGTTTTGGGTTTGATTTTGTGCTGTTAGGGTTCTTAGGATGTTTGAGTTTGGAGAGAGAAAATAAAGATGATAAACAATTACTTTTATAAAAAAGCAAAAACTTAATGGAAGTAAAAAAAGTTAGAGAAAATATTTTGAAAAGTTTTTAATTTTTTAATAAGAAATCAAGTTATAGAAACATGTGTTAGCAATTTGTAAGTGACAAAAATGTATATTCATCAACATGATTATGCTATGATTTAAAAAGTTTTTTCAATATGGCATTTCACATAGGTTCATTGTCTTTTTTGGTACTCAATATAATTCTTTCTTATTTTATTATTATGTCTTAATATTTGTGTTCAATCAATACGAGTCACATGATCATTCTTATTGGTACCATTTTAAAATTCAACATGTTGAAATATTTAAGCATGTTTTAATCTATGGGAAAAGGCTAAAAAAATCCCCAAATTTCTCATTTGAACAAAAAGAAAAATCCTCAACTTTCATGTGATCCAAATAAATCATATATTTTAAAGAAAAAACCATTTAAGTTCAAAACTTTTAAACTAAAATCAATTAAATCACAAATTTTTGTTGTCCAAGCCATTTTAGGCACATAAAAAATCAACGGTTTAGTGTCCGTTAACGTTGACTTTTATGAGCCTAAAACGAATTGGTCAACAAAAGTTTGTGATTTAATTGGTTTTAGCTTAAAAGTTTGGGATTTATTTGGATTTTTGAATGTTTAGGATTTAATGACTTTTTAAAACAAAATTGTGATTTATTTGGTTCATTGATGAAAGTTGAAAGTTTTTTTGGCATAAATTTGAAAGTTGGAGATTTGTTAGGAAAAATTTAAACATGAAAAGTAACATTATAACGGTATATAAAAGTAAATTATATTTTATATTCATCATGAAAATAAAAAAAATATTTAGACGTGTATATTTATCAATTGTCAATAAAAAGCTAGAAGCTAAGTGAGTGGTGACTCGCCGTCTAGTTCCTAAAATGTATAGTGGGAGGCTAAATAATATTATTTAGATAAACTGCCTAGGTTTTCAAATGTTATTTACTAATCTACCATTTTTGTCTTGCTCTACATCTTTTTTTGGAACCGATATGGCATGTCTCAATACTAACTAACAAACTAAAAATATTAGATAATTGAAAACCTAGGCATTTTATCTAGAAGCTTAAGTGGGTGGTGACTCACCGCATAGTGCCTAAAACCTAGGGTAATAATCGACTGTGTCCCCACAGATGAAAAACAATCTATAGTTGACAAATTGATCTCTCGTGTCCCAATTCATTAATGAAATAATGATTGGACAAATTTGCCCTTTCTTTTAATTAAAAAATAAATAAAATAAAAGAAAAAGATAACCAATCAAAATCAAGAATTTTTTTTTCTCCCCTTCATCTTCTTTTTTTTTTCTTTTCTCCTTCAATTTTCAAATTTTCTTAAAGTTCATAACATATGGTAATCTATATATCAAATTGGTGGGTCTATCCAATTAAAGGTTGGTTGGGTGTATATATATATATATATATTTTTTGTAAAGTTTTTTTTTTCAACGATTAGTAAGGGGTGTATAGTTTTGTGATATCATTAAGGGTAATTTTATCACTTTTTGAATTAAAAAATAGAAAATAAAAATAAAATTAGAAGAGGGCCCTATGAGCATATTTCATAACCAAAAGGCTAATATGGGAAGTTGTTCCTAAAACCTAGGCAATTTATCTAAATTGCTGTAAATAATATTTGAAAACCTAAACAGTTTATTCTCCTGTGTAGATTTGTTAATATTAATGATGTGTGTTTTATTGATCGACAGATACAAAGTATATGTAGGATACAGATCCTAAAATATCTCTCTAAGATATACACTAGTAAGATATGCAAATAACATCTTAACAACAATATCTCAACTATACTACCGTTACACTCCCCCTCAAGATGGAGCGTGGTAGTCAAGAACGCCCATCTTGGACAATAAAAGTTGAAATTGATCCCTTGACAATGCCTTGGTAAAAACGTCCGCTAGTTGAACCGAAGTAGGTACATACGCGGTAACAATAAGACCATCCCGAACCGCATCACGAACCGCATGACAATCCGATTCGATGTGCTTGGTACGTTCGTGGAAAACCGGGTTAGCGGCAATATGAAGAGCAGCCTTGTTATCACAAAAGAACTGAGCAGGCGCAGACACAACCACACCCAAATCCGCAAGCAATTTGCGAATCCACTTCACTTCTCGTAATGCAACAGACATGGAACGATACTCTGCCTCAGCTGAAGAGTGAGAAACAATCTGTTGTTTCTTCGTTTTCCAGCTGATAGGAGAACCACCAAGTAACACAACATATGCACTAAGAGAACGTCGAGTGATAGGACATGATGCCCAATCTGAATCACAATAAACCGAGAGACTAAGATCGGTGTCGGACGAGAGAAAAATACCTTGGCCAGGAGCATGTTTAAGATAACGAACTATGCGTAAAGCGGCGTCCCAATGATCTTCAAGTGGAACTTGCATAAACTGGGAAAGAAGATGTACCGAATAGCACAAGTCCGGCCGAGTGTTCAAGAGATAAATAAGCCTGCCAAGAAGACGTCGATACGGCACATGATCAGGTAAAGGAGGGCTATCCGATTTAGCCAGATTATGCTTTTGTTCCATTGGTGTGAGAACCGGTTTCGAGCCTAGTAAACCGCACTCGGTGATAATGTCAAGTGCATATTTACGTTGCGAGAGATAAATACCGGTAGAACCACGACTAACTTCAATACCAAGAAAATACTTCAACCGTCCCAAATCCTTCATATGAAAACACGTCCCAAGATATGTCTTGAAATCGGACAGCTTAGCCTTATCATTACCACAAATAAGTAAATCATCAACATACACCAAGACACGAAGATCAACACCGTCACACTTGTATGTAAAAAGCGAATAATCCTCATAAGACTGAGTAAAACCAAAACGTAACAAAGCATCGGACAGCTTAGCAAACCAACATCTAGGAGCTTGCTTTAAACCATAGAGAGATTTTTGCAACCGACATACCTTGTCGGGATGAGAGTGACGGAAACCAGGTGGAAGTTTCATATACACCTCTTCCACTAAATCACCATGGAGAAAGGCGTTATGAACGTCCATCTGATGAATATCCCAATTATTAGCAGCAACCAAGCGAAGAAGAGTGCGAACCGTAGTCATCTTCACCACAGGAGCAAAAGTTTCAGTATAATCACTACCTTCGACTTGATTATTCCCTTGAACCACCAACCTTGCCTTGTAGCGCTCAATAGAACCGTCAGCATTATACTTAATTTTAAACACCCATTGACTCCCAATGGCTGTTTTACCTGGCGGAAGAGAAACAAGAGTCCAAGTTTTGTTAAGTTCAAGTGCATCAATCTCAGAAAGCATAGCTTGTTTCCAATTATCATCTTGCATAGCTTCCTTAAAATGACGCGGTTCGACATTACTGGTGATTGCAGCGAGAAACGCTCGATGAGCTGGAACAAAGAAATTATCAGAGACAACTCCAGTTAAAGGATATAAGGACGTACCAGGGACCATCGAAGACACAGATTTGGCAAGTGATGAAGAAGGATGGGGTGATGACAAGCAAACAGAGTTATAAAGCACATAGTCTTGTAGTTTCGAAGGTTTGGTCTTGTCCCTAAAACCGCGACCAAGACAAGGCTGACCAGACGGCAAGACATGAGTATCTACAGGTGATTGAGACGAGGAAGAACCATAAACAGAGCCATTACCGGAGCTCCCCCTGTCAACCGAAGTAACGATAAAAGGTAACCAGTCGGAATCCGGACTGTCCAAAGTGCTAGGACTATCCGACGAAACCGATTCAGGCAATGTAGGAGAAGCGAAAGGGAATTGGTCCTCATGAAACACTACATCCCGAGAAACAAATACACGATCAGATTCCAGATCAAGAAGCTTCCAACCCTTTTGCCCGAAAGGATAGCCCAAGATAAGACAACGACAACTTCGAGCACCAAATTTGTCTTTATCGCGAGACTGCCGATGAGCAAAACAGAGAGAACCAAAAACCCGTAACTGAGAGTAATCCGGAGCAACACCAAACAGAACTTCATATGGAGATTTGCCTTTGTGAATTGCAGTAGGAGTTCGGTTGATAAGAAACGCAGCCGTTAGCACCGCTTCTCCCCAATACTTGATGGGCATATTAGCTTGAAACATTAAAGCCCGTGAAACATTTAAAATATTTCTGTGCTTGCGCTCAACTCGTCCGTTCTGTTGAGGAGTAGAGACACAAGAAGTTTGATGTAAAAGACCCTTGCTACGAAAGAAAGATGCAAGACAAGTAAATTCCGTTCCATTGTCGCTTCGAACAATCTTAACTGTGGCATGAAATTGTGTATCGACATAAGCAATAAAATTAGACAAGATTGTCTTGACCTCTGATTTTTCCAGCATCAAGTAAGTCCATACAGCTCGGGAAAAATCATCGACAATCGTCAAGAAATAAACCGCTCCACAAAGAGCTGGAATACGATACGGTCCCCAAACATCAACATGAATTAGGGAAAAAGAATTCAATGCTTTATTAGAACTAACAGTAAATGTTTCACGAGTTTGCTTAGCGCGAAAACAAACGTCACACGGACACGAGCTAGCAGTTTTTGAATCACTAAAAGACACAGGCAAAGTGGAAATAACACTAAACGAAGGATGCCCCAAACGTTGATGCCAAAGAACCGAACTTGAAGACTGACTACTCGATGTGTATGCTGATGCCGAAACCTGATTTGTCATCACATACACCCCATCACGTTCCTCACTTATTCCAATCAGTGTCTTCGAAGAACGGTCCTGCAATAGACAAGCAAACTCGGTAAAAATCGCATAACACTTAATCTGCTTGAGTAACTTTGAAACCGAGAGTAATGTGCAATTGAGAGAAGGAACATAGAGCATATTTGGTAACACGATGTCACTGTTAAACTTAAACTCGCCGAGACTAACAGCACGAGTATTACTTCCATCGGCAAAACCGACAACACAAGAAGCAATTGACTTGACATTTGACAACAAAGAGATATCACCCGTCATATGATGGGATGCTCCAGAGTCAAGAATCACATTGTACAAATTAGTCTTACCAGACAACTTGTCTGTTGGAAGAGGTGTGATTCGCTCCTGAGCCATCTGAGATAAAACTTTCCACTGATCCGGAGTTAGAGAAGGAAATGCATCAGAAGCCGAGCTTGTTGCGTGAGCTGTGACTGGACCAACGCCCGTGCCTCGTCCGCGCATTGATCCACGGCCTCCTCTTCCGCGTGTGGACTGTCCTCTGCCGTGATCAACACGTTCGTGCTACCATTCCGGGAAACCAACAAGCTGCCAACAACTCTGTTTTTCATGCCCATTCCGGCCACAATGAGAACAGTTTTGTCGCGATCGAACAATCGAACCCGAAGCGGCTGGATTTGGTTCTTGTCTAGCGACAAAACCAATAGCATTAGTAATCTGTTCCCTCTCTCGAGTTGCTTCAAGTCTCTGTTCTTCCCGTACGATTTTAGAATAAACTTCACCAATATCTGGTAATGGATCTTGCGCAATGATCTGAGAGCATAGGCTCCCAAAACGAACTTCGTCGAGTCCCATCAAAAATTGATGGGTTTGTTCTTCTGCTTTCTCTTTTGCAATATCAGCAGCTGCACTACATGTGCACTTAATTACGGATTGAGCCGACTGCAACTCCTCCCACAAAGACGATAATTTTCCGAAGTAGTCCATGACCGACTGGCCATCTTGACGACAATTCGCTAACTGCGACTTAAGTTGGTGAAACCGAACTTTATTACCCACTGAAAACCTTTGCTTCAAATCTAACCAGAGTTGATTAGCTTCAGTGATATAAGAGACTGTGGATTTGACTTTAGACTCGATTGATGATCGAATCCAACCCACCACCATGGAATTTACTGTTAACCAGTTGTCGTAATCTGGATCATCCTGGGCTGGTTTCTTCAGAGTGCNTGCAACGCATTCAACATTTCAGAAAACCACTCATTGTAATTTACCCCATTCAACTGAACAGAGGTAATGAGTGATCCGGGATTATCCGACGCAGCTAAGGTGTAAGGAGAAACCACCTGATTCTCAGTTGTTCTACCTCCTGACATTTGCGATCGAACTCTCAATTTTCAGAGAAAAATAAATTAAAAACGCAGAAGATCACCAAAATCGTTCTGCTCTGATACCATGTAGATTTGTTAATATTAATGATGTGTGTTTTATTGATCGACAGATACAAAGTATATGTAGGATACAGATCCTAAAATATCTCTCTAAGATATACACTAGTAAGATATGCAAATAACATCTTAACAACAATATCTCAACTATACTACCGTTACAGTAAATAATATTTGAAAACTGAGGCAGTTTAGCTAAATAATATTATTTAGCCTCCGACTAGACATTTTAGGAACTAGACGTCGAGTCACCTTCCACTTAGCTTCTAGCGTTTTATTGACCACTGATAAATATGCACATCTAAATATTTTTTTCATTTTCATGATGAAATATATAGGAAAAAATAATTTAGTTTGAATAAGTTGTGAATTTGATCACTAAAAACTTACCTATTTACTTTTATATACCATATAATTTTACTTTTTCATGTTTAAATTTTTCTTAAAAAATCTATAACTTTCTAATTTAGGCAAAAAAACCTCAAACTTTCATCAATGAGTTTGCTTAAAAAGTCATTTAAATCCTAAACTTCCAAAGATCCAAATAAATCCCAAACTTTTAAGCTAAAACCAATTAAATCAAAAAAATTTGTTGACCAAGCCGTTTTAAGCTCATAAAAGTCAACGTTAACGGACGGTAGACCGTTGATTTTTTATGAGCCTAAAATAGCATGGTCAACAAAATTTTTTGATTCAATTGATTTTAACTTAAAAATTTTGGGATTTAAATGGTTTTTTTCTTTAAGATATATGATTTATTTGACTCACATGAAAATTGAAGATTTTTTGTTCAAATGAAAAAGTTGGAGATTTTTTTAGCCTTTTTCCCTTTAATCTATCTATCTTTAACTATGAATTTAACATCTACATTGCACTTATTAAACAGTTATAAAAACATAATTCAACACTGCATTGTAAATAATCTTTCATTTAATCTCACAAGAAAATAAATATATCAAAACATACAAAAAGAAGCCCAAAAATTAAAGAAGGTGCACAAAAATAAAACAAGGTTAAAGAAGATTATATAAGAGAGAAGAAGAAAAACCCTAAAAAAATTAGTACTTGATACACTACATAGATTCTGTATTATTTAGTTAGCTCTATAGATTTTAGAATAAATGAATTATTTAGAGAGTGAGATGGAAGGCTTGCCCCATGGTGAAGCCTCTGGTTCCATCTGGCATTCTTGGTCCCTTTGTTGCTGTTTTAGGAGACGAAGATTCCTGTGGTGACATGGAACCAACCCCAAGGCTACGTCCTCCTGATTCATAAGAAGGGATTTCATCATCGATGAGAATACCATCGAAACTTCAACACTGATTTGGGCTATTAAACACAAAATCAACGCACTTATAAATCTCAAAGCCTTTCTCGGGCTTGTGAGAAACGTACGTGAATGAGAGTGTACTTATATTTACCCGAACATCTAAGAAGCAGCCTCACACGAAGTCCTTTCCTCCAGTTTCTTTCATCGTTTAGCTTCTCTACCTATATATAGTGTTCACATTCGAAGTTTATTAGAAACTAATTAATATACAAGAGCTTTTGAATGAAAGATAGTTGTGTTAAAGAATAGATTCCCTCACAGCTTTATCCGCTATAACAGTGTTGTCATACTCGATAAGGGCATGTATCTTTGGATCAAAACAAGAAGAATGTTAAGCTCTTTTATTAAATGAAAATGCTCAAAAGACAGATTTAAGTACTTACTTTGTTGCTCATCAAGAAATCGCCTTTTGGACGAGACGAGTTGGATTCTGGTGGACTACATATACGAATCGCTTTGACGCTGTAACAAATCCATACTTTTTTTCAATAGAGAAGACAAAGTTTAGAGGAAAAATACAAAGAGCCCTTCTTACTTTCCAACAACTCCAAAAATCTTCTCTAGATTCTGGTAAGAGTGATCGTCCGGTAAATTCTCTACAACAACAGTCCGGGCCTGCAGAACAATCAACATAAACAAGATTTTGATTACATAGTTGATTATTTTTAAATATAACCAAAAAATTTGATGATTATTCTTGCTGTCTTCACTCACAACCTTTTTATTTTTTTCCACAAATTAATCTCAGTATAACTTGGTGGTAATGAGCTAAGGGTAGAGGAAGCATACGAGCTTTGAACAAAAGCGTAGAGCCAATGAAACTACGTGATGGTTACTCGTCAAAGCCTTGATTTTCTTCGTCGAAGCGATGTAAGATATGGGCACTGCGTTTTGAAGATGTTCCAAATATTTTCAGAAATACTTAAGGATTCTAATATTAAAAAATATATATATAGGGCGTACCGTAGCCTTCAGGGTCTTTGCTTATATGCTTTGAAATGGACTCATTGGCTAGTAGACTCATATCCGTGAATTGGTACTCTACCTATATTTTAAGTGGCTCTTGTGACTCAAGAAATTGATGAATCTAATTCACTGAATAGTGCAAAAATCAGTTTATTTGATTAATTGTTAAGTGCTATTTAAATCAAATGATTAGTAGAATAATGATTGTTATCATAAGATAATCTAATTTGATATCATTACATCATTATTATTATTTTTTCATATTAATTAATGGACCACAACAAATCCGCTCAAGAACCTAAACTCCATAAATAGGAAAAAATACACTTATTATGCGAGTGGCCATATTCGAACCCTGGTCTGATAACAAGATAATAACAGTGACACAATCACTGTACCACTTCTATTTTTAGAAGGTTACATATTAATTTCATTTGAAGGGAAAGCTAATCAATAAGTGAAAACAGGGGAAATCGAAAGTAAAACCCGTTTGACGATTTTAAGGCGAAGATCGTATGAGAGTAAATTTTTCGAAGAAGAAGAAGAAGATGAGTTCTGATTAGCCGGAAACTGAACCGTCATATTTGAAATAAAAAACGTAGCTTGTAAAGAGATTGTATGAATCGATATATTGAATTGACTGCTTTACAAAGTGAGAGATCTTTGGTTATTTATACATAGGGAAACTATAATCATATACAACAAGCTCATATACTTATAGCCCACTAGACTCTTCTCAATACTCCCTCTCTAGTTGGAGCATGTAAATTGCATGTGCCCAACTTGGACATCAAATACTGAAAGGTTAAACTCCCCAAAGCCTTATTTATCAAATCAGCTACTTGTTCTGTAGTCTTCAAATGCGGCGTGACAATGAGTCGATCTTGAACTGCATCTCTTACACTATGACCTGCTTCTATATGCTTTGTTCGCTCATGAAAAACCGGATTTGTTGCTATATGTATGGCTGACTTGCTATCACAAAACATTTACATAGGCTCTTCTTGTTTTACTCCCAGATCTGCAAGTAATCTTCTCAACCATTTGAGTTCACGTAATGCTGCTGCCATAGCTCTGTACTCGGCTTCTGCCAATGAATGAGACACAGTATCTTGCTTCTTTGTTTTCCAAGTAACAACAAAATTTCCCAAGAACACAACATAAGCCAACAGAGATCTTCTAGTCTTTCGACAAGAAGCCCAATCAAAGTCACAAAAGACGCGAACATTCAAATCACACTTAGCTAGAAGCATTATTCCCTGGCCAGGACATCCTTTTAAGTAACGTATCACCCCCACTACTGCATCCCAATGAGTTTCTCCGGGATCATNCATGCATAACTTGTGACAAAACGTGAACTGTGTAACACAGCTCGGGACGTGTGATAGTCAGATACACAAGTCACCCAACAACTCTTCGAAACCTTGCTGGATCTTTATATGTTGGACTCTGGTCTGAAAGCAATTTATGGTTCTGTTCAATTGGCGTAGACACTGG
>OVBE01016827.1:0-10736 GCA_900406425.1 Iberis pinnata | reverse complement strand
ATGATCCTAAAATAAGAGTAAATGACTTATAAAAACTGTGAAAATTCAGAGACATCAGCATGCATGGTATCGGGTGATGTATTAAGCAAAGCCTGGTCTTGACAGTGGCACAAGTGGGTGTAGGCTGTCCGGATGCGGTTCGGCAAGTCTCCAAAAGCCGTATGATTTAGATGGCGAAGGGAGGATTTTAGAGCTTTGAGTTTGCTATGGATGAGACACAGAGCCATTTGTGAATGATGCAATGGTGTGTATGAGGACCAATGTGCTTCTACAACCTGAAATAAAGAAGGATGAGTTTNAGAAGGATGAGTTGTTAAATGTGTTTGAAATTTAAAAGATTTACGGGATGAAGTAGTGGAAGTGGTGAGGTAGACGATGCCACGAGCATGGTTGGAGACGCCATTAGCTTTGAAAGTCGTGTATGATTGAGGAAATGTGATAGCCCACTCTACATTTACCCACGCCCTGTCCAGTTTCTTCCCTATAGGATCACCCTCTCGGTTGTTGGACCATGTAAAAGTAGGACCGATGTAGTTGAGATCGGTTAGATCACAACGAACCACAAAATTCTGAAACTGCATCATGCCCTGATGTCGCGATGACGGGACAGGGTTTGAGCATTCAGAATGAGCTAGAATCTTGTTGAAATCCCCAAGGACAAGCCATGGGTACAAAGTATCACCACAACGCCTTCGGCTTTCATATATGTATAGGTCCATGCGATAAACCTGAGATTTGGAAGCATAAACACATGTAATTAGAACAACAACACTAGATTCGAGAGTGACAGGAACAGTAATGAGCTAAGACGAAGTAAAAATAGGAGTGACTTCAACGCCAGGCTTCCAGCAAACCTAGATACACCCAAGACGATGAGCGTCGTAATTAGTGATTGCACTCCATCCCGGGAGAGCAGCCTGTAAAATACGAGAGAAATTTTCAGATTGAACTCTAGTTTCTAGAAAACAACCGAATTAGGGGGAAGATGATAAAACCCATTGATGAACAATGTGATGCTTTTGGGATTGATTAAAACCCCGAGTATTCCATGCAAATAACAACATATCATTTGTGTCTCCGGGTGGAGACGTGCAAATTTTTTTTATGACCAAATTGTTTCGGAGGGTTGTGCATTGAGTTGGTTGGATGCTGCTCTGGTTTTGACTTGGTTCGGGTAATATAGTGGGATCCATTGACGATATCCTTTGGTGGGATAGCTTCAAAGTCAGAGAGTTGTCTTTCTTCCTTTTCATCAACATCAGGATCAACTGTTAGAACAGAGAAACGAGATGGAGAAATAGGAGCATCAGCATTCATCGTGGATGGAGTAGAGTCCTTTGTTGGTGATAAAGTGTTCCGGTTGGAGCGAACCACCTTGGACCATATTTCAATCAGGTCATGATGTTGTACGGATGCTTCGACGTTGATATTAGGTTGTATGGCATGAGAGTTTCCGATCAATTCAAGAGCAGGTTCGTGGAGAGAAACAATGGATAGATCGTTTGGTGGTACTTGCACGGACTGCGCAGTTTCTCGGTGTACATTAGTAATAGGGCTTGAATGTCTAGTTTTTGGACCTGTTAGTAGTAGAGAATAGAACATTAGATGTAATAATCGCAGCATTAGCATCAATAATAATCGAACTAGAAGTAAGAGGTTGTGTTGCTTGTGCAGGTTGTTCGGTTGTTGTTGATGCGGCATGGATAACGCTAGCTGGCTCCTGGGATTGCGAGTTGGATTGGTCTACTGGGGGGGGGTTGTGATAGGAATAGTAGACTGAGCTGGTTTCTTTTTGCAATCATCTGCCTTATGGCCCCAAGTTGAGCATATGGTACACTTTGAGAGAAGCCACGGGTATGAGACTTTGATAGGTTCGTCGACACCATCTGACTGAATGGCATCTACAAGCGTATTTTCTAGGTTCAGTAGTACTAGTACACGAGCCACATCGAGTCTTAAACACTTCTCTGTTTTTGGGTGGAGGTGTTTTGCTTCGCCTATTATATCACCTATGAATTTTAAGCCTGCACATGAAAAAAGAGTGAGGTACGTTGTGAAAATCGACCCATAAGGGCATGGAGGATAAAGACGGTTTTTCTAGAGCTTGAGATGGGTCCAGTCTTGAACAACAAGGAGTATATCAGCAATATGCCAATATTTAAAATGGCAGATACGGGCTCGCAAATNGAGTCTTAAACACTTCTCTGTTTTTGGGTGGAGGTGTTTTGCTTCGCCTATTATATCACCTATGAATTTTAAGCGTGCACATGAAAATAAAGAGTGAGGTACGTTATGAAAATCGACCCATAAGGGCATGGAGGATAAAGACGGTTTTTCTAGAGCTTGAGATGGGTCCAGTCTTGAACAACAAGGAGTATATCAGCAATATGCCAATATTTAAAATGGCAGATACGGGCTCGCAAATCGGAGGACTCGATTTTGAATAAGATTGTGCCTTCAAAGAGAAATTGCACACCAATCCTGCTAGTTGGTCCTTCCCGCTTGGCATGTAACTCACCAATATGTGGAGCCTCACCTACAAAATAACCAACAAGGAAGTTAGTCCATAAGGGTTGGTCAACAAGAAGAGATGGAGGGATTGAAGCAGTGGCTATGTTTCCATGGATTGTGAAAGAAGGTTTCGGGATATCGACTGTGTTGGTAATGATACTCGTCCAAGTCGGTTTGGTGGACCAAGAAGAGTCGGTAGTAGCTATTTCAGGTTTGTGAGGGTTAGAGGTCATAGCCTCCAAGTCACGAAAAAGGGAAAGTGGTGATGCTCGGGTTGAAGCTGCGCTGGTTGGGATGGGTTGAGCATGGATGACTAGTGAGTGTGGGTTGACGGTGACATCCGGAGAAACTCCCGAAGGCGAAGTGGGTCCATCTGTCATGCCGCCGGTGGCTTGTCGATGAAGCAAAAAAGGAAATAATGAAAACCCTCGCCAATCGCCTTAAAATCGCTAATCGTTAATCGATATCCACTTTAGTTATTATTTAAAAAAACCAATAAAATAAGAGAGTTTAGAATTCTTCTCCAAATACAGGTGTCGGGATTCGTTTGTCTCAGAAAAACTCTCAAATTAAAAGTGATGAAATCTATACATCTAAAAGTCCTAAGCTTTAAAATTATATAGTACCAAATAAAAGAAATAAATTAAAACCCAATAAGGAAAACCAATGGTAAGTCTTGAGGACNAATAAATTAAAACCCAATAAGGAAAACGTCATTTTGGAAATCTTCTAATTTACTCAGGCAGAGGGATCGATCGATCCAGCTGTGGACTGATCGATCCGACGTTCTTCTTCTTCAAGGATCGATCGATCTAAGATGGGATCGATCGATCCTAATTTTCGTAAGTCTGAGGAGCTTCTGGATCGATCGATTGACTTCCACACATCTTCACATGCTTCTTCTGCGAGACAGCTTGACCAATCTTCAGTAAAATTGTCATAACTTTTGATTGCACCAATGGATTGACCTCAAATCACTTTCATATGAAAGCTAACTCACGTTCCATCATGAGTCAAAATATCAGCTCGATCCATCCATGGGAGAATCTTCAAACATTGGCAAACTTATGGCTCTTTTGATGAACTCTGCTTCTGCATTTGTCAAATTGCATCCACTTTTTGCACAAATCCACATTTTTTCTCCATAACGTATAAAACACATAGAAACATGAAATATGCCAAAAACACAAGGAAAACACTTGAATGGTACTAAAAATCAAGTATAACTATCCACTAAAAAGCATCAAAGTCGAGTGATATCACGAATCCACTCTAATTTTCACTAAAAGATGCAGATTCGTATCAATGGTGAAATATGTTGCGCATTCCTTGAAAATAAGGTATAGCAACATATTTGCGTCAAATTTAATTACATTACTAATCGGTCATTGCAAATCATTAATCATTTAAATTATAAGCAATTATGCAACGAATAAGATTTTTATGCAAATTCCATGCATTATATCGATGCAAACTAGTTTTCCGTGCAATATTTTTTTGTTGCAAATTGTTGGTCGATGCAGAGCAAACGCTACTCTCAACACATATAAAGTTGATAAAACATTGATGAACATAATTTTTTCAAATAAGAATCAACAATGCAACTACGTAGCAACGAAATTCTTGAAACTATATGGTTGCTACATCGTTGCTATGTTACAACGAAATAAACATTGCAAAGTTGCAACAATTTTGCATCATGAAATAATTGCAACATTTTATATATATATATTTTTCACAGATAAAAGCAATTTGTATTTTGTATTTAAAAATATAAATAACATAATTATTTTTTTATTAAATGTTATTTATTAATCAAAGTAGAGAAAAGTCATATGTACAAAATAATGATAAGAAAGAAGAAAAATAAAAGGGAGCATGTCAATTTTTGAGCTTGTAGGTGTGGGGTGTGCGCAATGGTGCCTCATTAAAACCTGATACTAGAAAATTCAATGGGATAAAACTAGTATCAGGAAAAGAGTACAAACCATTACACACCACTAACAAGCCAGGACAACAACAGATACCGAAACAAGTAGAGTAACAAGCAAGACAAAAGCTGATGGAGAAAGCATTTGGGACTAGGATATGTAGATGGCACGCCAGCGATCAAGCAATGGATGATAAGGTGAAGAGGTATCATATTGAAGACCGATAATGAGGTTGGTAATTGTGTTTATGATTTTCCGCTGAAGGTGGGGATGAGAGGCGTGGCGTCGATGATTACGTTCACGCCAAACACTATAGATGGTAGCTTGTAAGGCTAAGCAGAGAAGGGATTTATTGATGCGAGAATGAGCAGGGTGGCAAAGGGAGGCGGGCGTTATATTCCAGCAAGGGTTGAGATGATGGCGTAGGAGTGGTTGTGTGAGCTTGGACCATAAGGTGCACGTGTAAGGGCAAGCAAAAAACAAGTGGTCACGCGTCTCATCAGGTTCGCCACACAAGAGACACGGTTGATAAATCTCCCAAGCTCGCATGCGATGACCTGCCTGCAACCTGTCAATAACAGCAAGCCAAGAAATGAAACCATATCGAGGTATCGACTGTGGAACCATATTGTTCAAGACCAAGGTTGTGAGGGAAAAGAATGACTTAGCTGCTGCCATGTACGAGAGGATGAGAAATAGGGCTTGAAGTTGTCGCTATTATGTTTCCAAAGAGGTACATTCGGACCAGAACTAGGATCGGGAGGAGGCAAGGTTGTTAGTTGGGTGTGAAGGCGGCAGATAGCAGGTATGCATGGGCGGCGAATGCGCCATAAGGTGGATGAGGCTGCACTCGCAACGTTAGAGTTCTGAGGAATCCCAAGCTCGCGAATGCCACGATCACCTACAATAGAAATAACAAGTTCAAGAGAAGACCAATTCTCAAATCAAAAATATGAACGATTACCGTCCCTGAGTGACATCCTGGAGAATTATAAAGCTACGATACGGCATTGCAAGAGCTTCCGCAAATCCAAGAGCTCTGAGCTGATGGGGTAACATCCCAAAAGGGCTTGTCACGCAGCAGATGGCGATGGACCCAAGTAGCCCAAACTGAGGGAGCACCAGAAAGTAACCGCCAAAAGATGGACAGAGAGAAGACTTGTGATGTGTCATCAAACTTACGAATTCGTAGCCCACCTGCCTCTTTCAGTCGACATAGTTCGTCCTAGCAAAGCTTCGAGCTATGTGACTTGGTTGGAGAACCCGACCACAAAAAATTGCTACATAAGCTATTGATTTCGTTGATGCACCACCTGGGAAGACGAAAACCAGACAGCCAAAAATTGACAGTACTAACAATGACTGACTTGATAAGCTGAAGCCGACCCGCATAAGAAAGGAGCTTGGTAGCCCATGAAGTCATATTTGATCGAAGACGGTCCAAGAGCAGAGCGTAATCAACGCGGGATAGCTTTTTGGTCGTGAGAGGCAGCCCTAAGTAACGTACCGAGAGAGACTCTACCTGAAGACCCAAATCTGCAATAGAGGTAACTAAACAAGGCAATGGGTTAGCAGTTGTGAATATAGAAGATTTGAGCACATTTACCCGCAACCCTGATGCTTTGCCAAAAACATTCATTATACTAAGAACACACGCAAGGGATGAGGTGGTGCCATCCGTGAAAACAAGGATAGCATAGGCAAAGGATAGATGAGTGAGAGATGTTGCAGAACAACGGGGGTGATACCCGAAAACACCTGAGGATGCATCAATATTTAATAACTTAGATAAAAAAAATTAGATACAATGACATAAAGGTAGGGAGAGAGAGCACAGCCTTAGCGAATGCCCCGGGAATTCGGAAAATATCCAGCCGGTTCGGCATTGATGGATATAGAAAAAATTGCTGTAGAGATTCATAATCTAATCCAGTGTATGAAACAGTCCGGTAGGTGCATAGCCTGTAAGACAGATAAAATAAAAGACCAATCAATAATGTCAAAGGCTTTAGAGATATCCAATTTCAAAGTACAACGGGAAGACATAGAAGGGCGGTGGTAGTCTTTGACAAGCTCTAATGCAAGCATAACATTTTCCAGTAAGAGACAGCCTTGAATGAATGCACTCTGATTAGGCTCTATGGTGTCGGGGAGGATTAGCTTAAAACGATTAGCCAATATTTTAGAAATAACTTTGTAGATGACATTACAGCAGGAGATTGGCCTATAATCCTTGAGGGAATTCGGATTGTCAGTCTTTGGAATCAACGAGACCAACGTGACAAAATCATCACCAAGAACCGGCCAAGCTGCAATGAAAAATTCCATTGTGTAGCTGTCGGACCCCTGAGCCTTCTTAGATGGCATGGCGATATGAGAGCAAGGCAGCTATGTCATCGGGACAGCGGTATGAGAGAAGCTCGATGAGTGGCACGCGCCAAAGAAGACCAATTCATGTTAGCCGCGTGCTCATCCGAAAGGGATGCAGCCGATGGATCTAAAAGAGTTTGATTTTTTTATCTACACAACTCCGCATATGCATCCTTAACTCGCCCAGGGAGATTGCCATAGCTGTCTGATTCAATAGCTGGATTAAAGGCTTGAGAGACTTCAATTTTGTGTGTAAAAACCGAAGGGCAAGGCGGGAGTGGAAGAGAGAGAGAGAGAGTGAGGAACGCCAATGATCACTAACAACCAGAAAAAACGAGGGATGATCAGTGATATAATTGTTAAATTTGAACGGTTTACGAATAGACAAGATAGGGCTAGAGAGATGGACGATGCCACGGGCATGGTCCGAGACGCCATTTGCTTCAAATGTGGCATAAGAACGGGGGAAATTTGAATCCCAAGCACCATTAACAAGAACCCAATCCAATTTGAATCATATACACAAGAAATTAGGACAATATTTCCTAATTCAAGAGTAACTAAAGATGTGAAAAGTTGAGAGGTGGTAAGAACCGGAGTGACGACAACGTCGTCCTTCCAAAAATCCCATATACGGCCCAGCCGATGAGCCGCATAGTTATAAGTCGCACTCCAACCAGGGAGAGTCGCCTGCATGACACGAGTAAAGTTATGAGCCAAGACACGAGTTTCAAGATAACAACCAAATTGGGGCTTAGAAGTAAGCATCCATTGCCGGACAAGTGAATTCTTAAGAGGATTTTTAAATCCTCTAGTATTCCATGCGAAGAAAGGCATCACACTTAGTGCCTCCGAGAGGAGACAAAAGGTTTGTGTTGTATAGCGGTCTGCTTTGATCCTTTCCTGGACGTCACGTTTGAACGATGGTCTTAGTTAGGCTTAGCCCAATTGCTATACCGCGAGCCAAGCTGTACCTCTTTAACCGGAGTTGATTCCGACTCCAAGATTTTACCTTCCTCCTTAGCGTCATCAGCATCATTACCTAAGACAAAGAAGCGGGAAGGCCGAAATTTTGGTTGGTCGGACTTAGGAGAAGGCACTTTGGATGGGGATTGTGAGGCACGACATGCAACAATGGACCATCCCAATGATTCATCTTCAAGAACTTGACTTGAGACATGCGGAGCAGCCTCGGGTATGGTGTGATCAACGATCTCCATAGAAGGATCCATTAAGGGGACGATATGAACATCCTGTTGAGATTGTAAGTCCACATTGACCTGTGCAGCCTCGGTGACCTGAGGTACATTGAGGGCCACACCTGGTACAATAGAAGAAATAGCATTAGGTAAAACTTGAATAATAGCATCGGTAGGAAGAGAATTAGAAGGAATAGAAGCGATAATGGGATTGATAATGTCTGGTGACACCAAAGGCATAGAAGAAGATGCAAGTGGGTAGAGTTCAGTTGGTGGGATGCGATTTGATAAAAAGGCAATGGTTGGCTCCACATTCACAATGAGCTGGTCCCTTTGAGTCGTGACCTTGTCACCAAGAAAATCTTTTGAAGGTTGTTGTTTACGGCAGTCCACCGCTTTATGACCCCATTGGTTACATGTGAGACATTTATGCGGCAGTCAAGGATAAGTAAGAGTAACCGGTGTGGATTCACCCGCAAGCTCAATGATGTTGAGCAAAGGGGAATCTAGGTTGAGAACAATTAATAAGCGAGCAACATCTAAGCGCATACACCGCTCCATACGAGGATGGAGCTTTTGAGCATCACCTACAATGTCACCAAGAAATTCACGTGAGAATAAATAATCCGGTACATTGTGAAAATCAACCCAAATGAGTATAGAGGAAAGATCTAGTTTGGCATTAGCTTGAGAGGGTGACCATTCTTGACACAATTACTAAAATTTAAAGCTATTATTTCATATAATAAATTGAATTAGAAACAAATATTTAGTTTACAAAAAATGTTGATAGACTATATATATATATCAAGAGATTTAATAAACTAATCTAAAAGATCGTCATCCAAAAGTTCTGCGGATGCGGCACGAGCTGACGCTTGGACAAACATGTCACTCGGCTCATGATCTATTTTCGGCGTTGCTTCTGCACAACGATGAGTGTGTAAAGCTTTCGCAAGAGCTAGATTTTTGCTTGCCANATGTCACTCGGCTCATGATCTATTTTCGGCGTTGCTTCTGCACAACGATGAGTGTGTAAAGCTTTCGCAAGAGCTAGATTTTTGCGTGCAAAGATATTCTAAAGCTGATAAAGGTTCTCATAATTTTTTTGCAACTCTGAAGACTTAGAACTTGTACTTTCTAATCGTGTCTGTAGCTGTACTGGATCTTCAGTTGAACTCCAAGGGAAGTTAGAGGATGAAGATGAAATATTTTGTATCGACCCTATATCGGTGATACAGTTCTTTTTTTTGGGAGCTATCTAAAAAAATAAATAAAACTCGAATTACTATGTTGATTACGTAAGACCAAATGATAACATTATCCAATAATATAAATATAATTTTCATCACAACTTTTAGCATAATTAAGAATTAAAATCAAAAACAGAAACCATTAAGTTTATTCTAAATGTGGCTTCAAGATCATACAAGTAGTGTTTAGTTCCAATACTTGAATTATGATTTTATGTAAACATAACATTCAGATGTTCAAATTTGCAATGAATTGTGTCATGGTTACTGCTTATTGACACTAATCTTATCTCAAAATTAAAAACACTTCACAACAAATAAGTCAGTCACTATTAACATTATCTCACCACAAAATAATCATATGAGCAAATAATACTTAAAAATCACCTCAACAATTTGACGCTATAAGAAGAGGCTCAACTCTAAAATCATTAACGTGAGATGATAGACGACATAGGTATAGTCGCCACCGTGATCATTCTTGAGACTACTGTTGAAAACATGAATATCCAGGTGAACGAATCCATCGAGAAACTAGCTCAGCTAGAAGCAAAAAACAAATGTTTACGAAGAGAGAACCATTTTCACATCTTGCAATGGACCAGCCTTCACCGTTACTCTCTTTTGAGGTGCATGATGTCGTTATCACCATCCCAAGCGAATAACAACCTCCAGCTCTTACCTGACAACCAAATGCCAGAAGATGGCACAATTATACCCTAACCCCTACCCAGAACAACCATACCCAAGGAACTACGTAAAGCTACCATGTACAAAGGGTTCAGATCAATAATTCTTGGTCTAGCGTTCAATGTTTTATTAACATAGGCAAAGGATTTTTCAACCTTTTTCAACTCACAAAATTGTTTTTAACGAGGAATTCGCCAGTAGTATGAACCTTGAGAAAATGATAGATGACTTGTATGAAATAGTCCATAAGAAGAGGGAGACTTTACGGGCTTATGTTGGCCGCTTCAACAAGGATAATATATTTATCCCCTATTGCAACTTTTCGAAGCAATATTTTCCTTCAAACACAGGCAATTGGTTTATGGAGATCTTTACAAAGAACTATCCAAGTATTTGTAAAAAAAAATGGAATATGTGCTAAGCAGGGCGTGGTCCCATATCAAGTGGAAAGAAGACACCAAAAATTGTCACCATCAACCACCAAAACTAGACTTGAGGGTCTGCCATCATGACCGATCTTAAAGGAATGAAAAACCCTACCTCTAACCTCGAGGAGATTATAAACATGATCAAAACGACTATAAAATTAACCCGTAGGTCCATCATGTACACATGGAAAAGCAAGAATGCCCTACATGGCTTAACATCGAGCATATCTCTATGGTGGGTGCTGAGTTGGTAGGAGCTCTAGTAAAAATAGATAAAAAAATAAAGTGGCCCCATAAGTTAAAGACCCCAACAAAAAAAAGAGATAACATAAAGTGGTGCTACTTTCATGATGA
>OVBE01016825.1:0-10738 GCA_900406425.1 Iberis pinnata | reverse complement strand
CGTTCCGTATTCGAACGTTTCATCATGACTCTCCAACAGGGCTCTTCGCGC
Source organism: Iberis pinnata (assembly GCA_900406425.1). Lineage (NCBI taxonomy): Eukaryota > Viridiplantae > Streptophyta > Magnoliopsida > Brassicales > Brassicaceae > Iberis > Iberis pinnata. The sequence continues at coordinate 10,687 of OVBE01016825.1, read as the reverse complement.
GCTGGGTTATCTCTCTGTCCTCCGCGCGCTGAGCGCTTNTTATCTCTCTGTCCTCCGCGCGCTGAGCGCTTTCTGCTCTCCGCGCGTTGAGCCCTCCGCGCGCTGAGCTATCTTTCTGCTCTCCGCGCGCTGAGCTATCTCTCTGCTCTCCACGCGCTGAGCTATCTCTCTCTGCTCTCCACGCGCTGAGCTATCTTTCTGCTCTTCGCGCGCTGAGCTATCTCTCTGCTCTCCACGCGCTGAGCTATCTCTCTGCTCTCCGCGCGCTGAGCTATCTCTCTGCTTACTGTGTAATCCGACCCGAACCCACTAATGGATCCGAGTCAATTAGTGTGCCCACATATACCACCTAGGACCGCCGAGCTGATACATGTGAAATTTTTAAATGATCCTAACTCGACTCTTGCTGTTATTTGCAGATCTGCACTGCAATACTGGTCCCTTTCCAGGTAACTGTCTTCAAGACTTTGAGAGATTTCGAGAAGTAGGAGCCTATTACATCGATCAATTCACCTGTTTGCGCATCCAAGAGAGAATTCCATTCATCAACTCTGGTAAGGGTACAAAGGGATCTGCCGTTCTAGTAGCACGTTGATTCGTCTAACTGTGACTTGCTCTTTTTGCAGCCAGCTGGGACCTCAACGTTTGTCCTATTAAGAAACCAAGAAAATGGGTCGCCCACCACCTATAGCGGATTATTCGTTAAATCTCGAGAATTCAGCCTCGAGTTCTAAAAGGAAACTCGACCAAACGTCTGCTTCTACGGGTAGCGAGATTCCTGCCCTGCTCTAGTACGAAGGAAAAGGCGTCGATCCAACTGGGATCAGAATTCTCGCGAGGTACTCGTGATTGATGAGGCTGAAGAGCCGAACGCAGCTGTTGTTCCTACCGAGGAGCAAGGCTCGAGAGAAAAAATCCCTGCTGGGGGACAAACAGTGAACAAAGGTGTTCCTACTGGGGAACACCAACAAGAAGAAAATGTTACAGAGGAACAACTGGAAGTTCCTCATGAGGAAGGTCGTACTGCCGACCTATCTGTTCTGCCACCTGCTTCTCCTAGTGGAACACCAACGACCTCCCAAATCTTGGGAGAGATTACCAGGAACGTGGAACCCCTGGATCCCAGTTTAGAAACATTTGCTGAATAGCTTCCCGGTCTTCTTGGAGCAGGTGGTGATGATGAAGATGAAGCAGGGGGTGATGATGAGGATGCAGCAGGTGATGATGATGAGGATGAGGGTGAGGAGAATAAAGAAGAGGATGAAGCTGCCGATCCTCAGAACGTGGAGGGAGGAAGCTCTCAAACTGAAAGAAAGGATAACTCGCGAGGAAGCTTGGCTTTCTCGTTTAAGCATACGGGCACACCGTTTGCGCAGGATAAGCAAGCGTATCCTGTATTGGTGAACCGCCTTGGGGCCAATGGTCTGATTATTCATATTGTGGATCAGCTGTTGGCGCCCGAGGTTTATGAAACATTGTCTCGGTAGGCCTGCCATGTATGCTCGCGCCTTCGTTCCTTTCTCCTATTGCGATTGTGTAAGTGCTAACTCGGCTAATGTATGGTGTGCAGACTTTGGCGATGACCAATGAGTTCGTCGCTTTTTATGAAAACAAACTCCGGTCTATGTCCGAGAATGAGGACAAGCTGGTCGACAAGTATAAGCAACGCCTTACCAAGGAGCGACTGAAGCTGAACAAGCAGGAGGAGGTGGTTTAACAGCTGACGACGCAGGTAGCTGCTCTGAAGAAGATGCTAAGTGAGATTGCAGCATCTGCCACCAATGACCTTGCTGTTCTGAGGGCTGAGCTAGACAACACCTATGTGGTTGCCGTGACGGATCTTGTCAATCAGCAAGTGATCCAGGAGAAAATGAGTGCTTCTTCAAGCTGCGAGAAGCTTATCGTGCTCTCGAGAAGTTGCATGAGGGCGCGATGAAGAGGCTCTGACTCTCCCGAGTTTCGCAAGTCAGGCTGGCACGGCGAGAGACTCAGGTTGAGTGTGCAACTAAGCTTGAGAAGTTTTGGCATCACGTAGAGGACCAGAACAAGGCTGATCCCATCATTTAGGATTACGCCCAAGCTAAGGGAACTCTGGACTGTGTGCAGTTCATAGTTGGAGAGGGTTGTTCTGTGCCACCTAAGATTATGACGAAGCTCGAGGCAGATGTGGCGGAGCTCAAGGTGCAGTACGATGCTATAGACATAACTGATGTTACACCTGAGGACTTCTTTTTTTGGCCTTCGTTTAACGAGCATGGTTCGAATTTGATTCAACCTGCTCCGGAGAGTTCAGAAGCTTCTGCCACGGTCCAGCCCGCTATTCCAGCAACATCGAGGGTCTAGCTGTTCCTTTGGAACAACTTTCATGGTTTTCTTAGGATTGGGGTCGGCCTGTTTTGTACCTCTTGTGTTCCTTTGGGGTAGCTGTCGTGTTTCCTTAGGATTTGGGTCTGTCTTGTGTGTCGGTGGTTTTGCTTTTATTTTCAAAAAATACATATTTCCATATTTGCACATATGGTAGGTCGTTGTTATTGCTTTTGCAAATTTTGTAAGACTTGTGTCTTTTGATAATGGAAATAGAGCTATAGCTCGACGCATTTTGAGTAATATTTTGTTCGTCGACTTATGTTTTGATAAGCACGTTGGTTTATGAGAAAAAGCTTTGATTTCACATTGTTGTTTACCCGGAGTTTGGTTGTTTATTTTCAATTAGTAAGAATATATGAATGCTATAAGTGGATATTTCTCTAATTCTTGTGCGAACTGAAAGACCGCTCGATCAAAAGCCCAAAAGAGACGACCTGCAGATCGCCCCTTTTGACAAATGATCTATGGACGAAAACTGTAGTTTCGCCAATACTCTCGGTTGGAGTATGCGAGTCGGAACTCGGCTTTTGAGGTGAGACTTATGCTCAAACGTTGTAACTTTGCACACGTCCAATACTCGACTTTAGGAGTACGCGAGTCGGAGCTCGGCTTTTTTTAAAATAGAGACTTCAGCTTGAACTTTGTGACTTTGCACGTATTCAGTACTCTTCTTTAGGAGTACGCGAGGCGGACCTCAGCTTTGTTAAAGGTCTTTGGAGCCAAGACGAGAAAACTTTGATCTCGCCGACATCCCCGTCTTTGCGTAGGGTATGTGCGAGTTACAGCTCGGCTTTAGTTTGTAGTTTTTAGGAGTTTGCAAAGGTGCAGTTGGTACAATTGTATATGTGAATACTGTAAAAGGTGTCGAGATTGACTCGGAGATCGACGTATGAGTGGAAAAATAATTTTATTAAGTGAAATAACTGCACCCAGTGGGTTGCCTATGTACCCTGAAAACAGGGATCAAATCAGGTTGTAGTTCATGGTAAAAAGAACCTAAAAATATAATCGCTTAAGTTTGGTGGCATTCCAAGAGTTCGGGATCGACGTTCCATCTGTAGCTTTCAGCTCGTATACTCCAGGTTTGACTATCTTGCACACTTCATATGTGCCTTCCCACCGAGCTCCCAGTTTACCAGTATTCTCTTTTTCAGTATTCGCGTAGGTCATTCGCAAGACCAAGTCTCCCTCTTCAAATCGTCTCTGCTTGAATCCTTTATTATAGTATCGTTTCGTGGTTTGCTGATAGGCATGTATCCGATAGAGTGCTCTGTCTCGGACCTCCTCTATGTCGTCGAGAGAGTCAAGGAGCATGGCGTCGTTAACGGCTTTACTTTCTGGCAACTTTTTTCGGTGTAAGCTGAATACGGCTGCTTCGGATGGTGCTAAAGCTTTGATTTTGTGGGCCAAGGAGAATGGTGTCTGATTGGTAGATTGCCGAGGTGTAGTTCGGTAGGACCACAAGACGCCGTCTAGCTTGTCCACCCAAAGTCCTTTTATGGAATCGAGTCTTTTCTTCAGTCCGTCGACTATAGATTTGTTAATTGCCTCGGCCTGCCCATTTTCCTGCGGGTACCTCGGCGTGGAAAGCTTCAGCCGGATGTTCCACCTGTAACATGGGCAATAAGTAGCTAGTTAGTATAAATCAACGTATGTATCGGGGTTGTGGCTGCTTTTCCGTCCACCTGTCGCAGAAAGCATGTACTATTTTTGCACCGAAATAGGTGCTGTTATCCGTCATGATTTCGTACGGGATGTCGTGCCGACAGATTGTGTTTTTCCATATGAAGTCATGTACCTGTGCATAGGGATCATCTTGCCGATCTAAGAGTCTATGGTATTTAGATACGAAACATGCTTTGCTTTGACCACTGTGTACAATTCGGCTTCGACCCACTTGGTGAAGTAGTCAGTCATTACCAGCAGGAATTTGTGCTTGTTTGTTTTGACTGGAAAAGGTCATACGACATCCATTCCCCACTTCATGAATGGATAGGGGTTTGCTGAGGCATTTAGTGGTTCCGGTAGGTGCATGGTTAGTTGGTCCATGTCGTTGGCACATCTTGCATCGTTTGGCGAACTTCTGGCTATCATGCAGCATCATTGGCAAGTAGTGTCCGTGCTACTTTATACGTAATGCCAGGCAGCGTCCGCTAGAGTGGCTTCCGCCTGCTCCTTCGTGAATTTCAGCAAGTACTTTCTGCACATCGTCTCCATTAATGCATCGTAGTAGGATTCCGGACGCAGAACGTGTGTAGAGTTGTCCATCTATGACGGTGTATCTTGCTGCTTTAACTCGGAGCCGTCGTGCTACCCATTTCTCTTCGGGCACTGTTCCTGTAAGAATATATTCTTTTATCTCGGCTCGCCAGTCAGGTGGGTTTTGTTGGTCTTGCTCTCGTTCGAAGGAAACTAGCTCGTCGATGGCATTAGCCATCATAGTGGTGATACTTGGTGAAGTTAAATATTCCATTGGATTGGTTCTCTTTAGTTCCAGCTCGTTGGTGAAAGCCATGTTGGCTAACGTGTCGACAAACTTGTTCTCATGTCGTGGAATTATGGTGAGCTCGAAGTTCTCAAAATTGCTTGCCATCTCTTGGACCATTTGGTGGTATTGTAGCATCTTGTCGTTCTTCGTGGCATATTCTCTGATGAATTGGTTGGTGACAAGTTGGAAGTCGCAGAAAGCGTGTATGCGTGAAGCGCCGAGGTTCTTTGCAAGTCGCAGTCCTGCCAACAATGCTTCGTACTCTGCTTCATTGTTGGATGCTTCAAATTTGATCCTGAAATCTTGTTCAAGTACTTCGCCAGTTGTTGATTCGAGCCTGACACCTGCACCTGATCCTTGTTTCCTTCATAATCCGTCAACGTAAAGATTCCATACGTTTGGTGGAGGTGCGATATGTGCCTCAGGTGGTATTTCTGCAATGAAATCTGCAAGAACCTGGGACTTCGAACATGTTCGATTCCGATACTCCACGTCGTATTCGCTAAGCTCGACTGCCCATTTGGTCAACCATCCAGATTGGTTCTAGCTATGAAGGATAGTGCGTAGTGGCTGGTTCCTGAGCACGATAACGGTATGTGATTGGAAGTAAGGTCGTAGCTTTCGAGCTGCGGATACTACCGCTAGTGCTATCTTTTTGATGGGTGGGTATCGCGTCTCGGCATCATTGAGCAATTTGCTGACATAAAAGATTGGTTTCTGCTCTCCTTGGCTTTCCTTCACAAAGACGCCACTGACTGATGCCTCGGAGACTGCGATGTATAGGTAGAGGATCTCGCCTTCCTCTGGCTTGGCGAGTACAGGTGGTGTAGTTAAGTATGCTTTGAGCTCATCGAACGCGATCTGGCACTTTGCATCCCACTCGAAACACTTGTTCCCTTTGAGGATTTGGTAGAATGGTAAGTTTTTATCGGTGGACCGGGAGATGAACTTGTTCAGCGTGGCAATGCTACCTGTGAGATTATGTACTTCCTTCTTCGTTTGTGGTGCTGGTAAGTTGAGGATGGCTCCGATTTGTTTGGGGGTTTGCCTTGATCCCTCTCTTTGTTACGATGTACCCTAAGAATTCACCATATGTGACTCCGAAGGTACACTTGGCCGGGTTAAGCTTCATTCCGTAGAGGTTGAGTGTTTCGAAGCACTTCGCCAGGTGGTTGATGTGATCACTGGCCTTGGCGGATTTAACGAGCATATCATCGATATAGACTTCCATAGACCTGCCGATCTCATCAGCGAACATTTTGTTCACTAGGCGTTGGTACGTTGCTCCTGCATTTTTTAGCCCAAAGGGAATTACCTTGTAGCAATAGATTCCTCTGTCCGTGATAAAGGCAAATTTTCTTCCGATATGCTTGATGCATCATGATTTGATTGTACCCTGAAAAGGCATCCATAAAAGTCAAGTGTTCGTTGCCTGCCGTAGCTTCCACTAGTCTGTCTATGTGAGGTAAGGGGAAACTGTCTTTGGGACATGCCTTATTGAGGTCAGTGAAGTCGACGCACACGCGCCACTTGCCGTTCTTCTTTTTAATGACGACAGGATTTGCCAGCTATTCCGGGTACTTCACCTCGGCAATCGAGCTGGCCTTCAGGAGTTTTTCTACCTCGTCATTAACTGCTTGAGAACATTTTGTTCCGAGCTTGATGCGCTTCTGTTTAATTTGTATATATCTCGGGTCCACGTTTAGCTCGTGGCAAGTGATCGATGGGTAAATACCCTTCATGTCGTCCATGGTCCAAGAAAAGGTTCCGACGTTCTCTTTTAGTAATTTGATTAGCTCGATTTTGATGGTTTCGTCTAGCTCTTTCCTGATTCTTGTAGTTCGTTTTGGATGTTCGACATAAATACTGACTTGTTCAACTTTATCGATTTCATGTGTAGAGTTGTAGATCGGAAATGGGCTTGTGGTTTTATCTGATACCTACAAGGTTCGTGTCTGATGTTCTGTTAAAAAGCAAGTTCGAGCTACGCGTTGATTTCCTCTAATCGTCCACGTTCCTCTATCCATCGGGAATTTGACGCACTGGTGGTAGGTCGACACCGCTGCTTTCAAGGAGTAAAGCCATGGCGTACCTAAGATTACATTGAACGCCGAGTCTTGTTCCATGAAAACAAATTTGACCATTTGGGTGGACCCTCCGGCCTGAACAGGTAACTTAACCGTTCCAGCAGAAGAAACGGTTTCACCGCTGAAACCTGTGAGTATTCTGCTGCCGTCTTTGATCAGGGCGGCACTAATTCCCATTTTTTCAAGCGTCTTTTTAAAAATGATGTCCATCGAGCTACCTGTATCGATGAGTATTCTAGCTATCTTTGTGTTCGCAATGACCAACTCGATAACTAGAAATTCGTTGTGAGGTTGACTTAGTCCTTTAAGGTCAGCATCTCGGAATTCGAGTGGCAGAGAGGTCGGCGTGATGTCGGTTTGTTCCTTTTGCGCAGTGACAGCTCGTCATTCGGAGTTTCGGATAGATCGCACGGAGTCGTTGCATGAGACTAATTTGCCCATTATCACGTTGACTCGCCTTCTAGGCAGTGAACCTTCCGTAGCTCGGTCGTTTGGGCTGTGATCTCGCATTCGAGTGGGAGGTGCCATGTCGTCGCTGGTATGCGAGCCCTTTTCTCGAACTGTGCTGACCTGGTGGGCCTTATCCTTGGTGGACGAATTGTGTCATGTGTTTCCACCTCGTCGTCGGTCTTTGTTCCTGCTTCTGCTAGTATTAATCTTGCCGTCCTGTAACTTCTTTAGTAAGAGAGCATGTAGATGACGGCAATCCGCAGTTTTGTGTCCGGTCCGCTTGCGGAAATCACAGTACGCCTCTGGATCATTATCGGAAGGTGGGGGCTGGTCGGCACTTTTCTCATTATATGTGATTGCATAAGTGGCGCGTCTCTGCCTGTCCTTTGAATAGTGTTGCCTCGGTTCTCGGGGGATTTCCTCTCTATCTCGGCTGGGTTTTATGCCGTGGTGCCTTTTGGACATTGCGGCATGCTCCTCCTCTATCTCGATAAATTTTTTGACTCGATGAAGTGCGTCCTCTAGTATTTGTGGAGGGTTAATGAGTAGCGCGTCCTTGAACCTTGATTTAAACCACAATGCCTTTCGCAGGGCGGCGATTGCTCCTTCGTTGTTGATCACGATACGAGCTACGACTCCTTTGTACTTGTCAATGAAATCTTTCAGCGACTCGTCTTCCTGCTGGGACAGTGTCCAAAGGTCGGTTGTTGAAGCTTTTTTCGCGATGTACATAGAGTAGTGTTTGATGAACACGGTTGAAAGCTGTTGAAATGTGTTGATGGTTCCAGGCTCCAGACGGGAGAACCAATCCAACGCCGAACCTGACAAGTTTTCAACAAAAAGTTGACACATACCTGCATCTTGCTCCTCTGCAGAAAATTGAGCTCGCGCCATAGCGATTGTGAAGGCTGTCAGGTATTGAACCGGATCACTTCTGCCGTCGTATCCTGTGAACTTGATTTTAGCGGAGTGCCGAACTGAGACGTCGATAATTCTCCTGGAAAACGAGGTTCGTTGTGTCTCTTCGATGGCGCGAAGGATGTCGGGGCCGAGCTGGTGGCCTGGTGCACTTGCAAACTCATGATCTTCAGCTGCTCGCGGATGTTCTGCATCTTGGTATCCTTGTTTGTGCTCCTGAACCTGGTCGCGTTTGTGTAGTCTGATCGACCTCGGTTTCCATATGTCTCGGGAGTTTGGTGAGATGCTCCGAACAGATTTTGGCTAACTGTGCGCGCGTCCCTCTCTTCAGTGGACGCGGTGATGCCTTCCAGCTGCGCTCTTAGGGTCTGGGATTCCGCTCTCAACTTAGCGATTTCTGCCTTTTGCTCTTTTATCTGGTTCAGTAGGTCTTGCATGGTGATTTCCGAGGCCTCTTCCTCATGGTCAGATCCCGTTCTTTCGACACGATCGTCCTTGTTTGCTGTATCGATGGTAGATCCATCTGGTCCTTTTTCGATTGATCCCGTGGTCATTGCTTCTGGTTGATTATTCCTGCAAAGATAAATTACGAAATCGTCTAGCTACTCCCCACAGACGGCGCCAACTGTTGAATCAAGACTTAACAATTAGGTTTAGGTCTTTGATCTTGTGGGTAAAAACTAGGAAGAATTTCATATCTCTTTTAGGAGTAATTATATGAGTATTTATAGTGAAAATACATGTTTAAACCCTAATTACATTGATTAACCCTAATGGGCCTCGAGTTGGAAGGTCCAGCTCGTCATATCGGCCCACCTGGATTTTGCTCTTCTAAGCCCCTTTCTTCCCTGGATGTCGGCGTCCACTAGGCCTTAAGTCGAAATGGGCTGTGTGGGTAGGTGCTACACCTAGTATTAATAATACTTATTTGCAAACTTCTCATGCTTTTAAGAGTAATGTATTTTTATTGTTAAAAATTAAAATAAATTAACAAAACATATTTAACAAGTAAAATGGATATAAAGTATTAACAAATATCGAAAACTAAAACATACTACTAATCAAGTTTTTTGTGAAAGTAAAATCTATACTAAAATAAAAAGGTTGACTTTACTGATTCCCTCAATTTTGTCCATCTAATATTTTTTCTCCTGAACTTTGGAGCTTCTTAATTTTTCACTTGAACTTAGATTATTCTTTACACGGTCCCTCAACTATTTGTTCTCATCATTTTACCCCAAAAATGATTTAGAACATTAATTTACGATTTAAATTATAAAAAAACGATAATAAATCGCGTTTTGGTTTAACCCAATAAATTTTAAGTTAAAATATTTTTAATAATAAATATTACATTAAAATATTTTTAATATTAATTTTAAACTGTTACAACAAATATATTTAAAATCATTAAAGTAATAAATTAAATATTATGTTTTAATTTTAAAAATAATTTATTTTAATTTGTTATTTTAAAATATTATAAATTTATAAAATATTTTAAAATAAATTAAAATTAAAAAATTAAATATTATGTTTTTAATATTAAAAATATTTTAATTTAATCTATCATTTTAAAATATTAAAATATTATAAATATCTATTTTATTATTTTAATTGATTTTAAAATATTTTTGTTGTATTAATATTAAAAATATCTTAATGTATGATTTAATATTAAAAATATTTTAACGTAAGATTTATTGGGTTAAATCAAAGCGCGATTTATTATCGCTTTTCATAATTTAAATCGCAAATTAGTGTTCTGAATCGTTTTGGGGGAAAATGATGAGAACGAATAGTTGAGGGGTCATGTAAAACGTAATCTAAGTTTACGTGTGAGATTAAGATTGAAAAGATCACAACCAAAATAATTTTAATTAAATTTTTATTTTCTTGATATATTTTGTGTTATATTCATTAAAAATATATACTGAATAATTTATTTATTTTTATACAAATAAAACAGTAAAATAATATAGGTGAATATTATATATATATATATATATATATGTCCTTACCAAAAAAAATATTTTTGAATATATAGTTTTTTTAAACATTTTATTTTGTTTTTTTTAATAAATTACTCATGTATTAGATTATTTTTTCTAAAATGTTTATGTTATATATATATATATATCTATAGTTTTCTTTTTCAACACATACTTAATTTTAATTATTTTAAAAAGTCGCTTTCACGATTTTAAATGTTTATGATTTCATGTTTGTTTCTGCCTCCAATTTCATGCGAGTTTGGAGCCTATATTGTTTCCGCATATAGTGAATGTATTCATGTGATATTCCTAGGAAAATAATGATAAAAACTAGATACTAACCCGCGCCATGCGCGGGGCTAAATGTTTGGTTGAATATTAAA
>OVBE01016824.1:0-10741 GCA_900406425.1 Iberis pinnata | reverse complement strand
ATATATATATATATATATATATAAATTAAGCAATAGCAAAAAATAATAAAAAGTTCCGTTATAAGGTATGGATAAAATAAGTTTGAGTTTCAAATTTACAACCCATCATTTAAAATTTTTCTTAATTTTTATGATATAAAAAGTGAAAGTCTATTTTCTTGGTCAATTTTATGCAAGCGTATACTATTTCGTTTTTGAAATATACAAAATAAATATTCTTGATTGCGATAAGTGTCCTAAAAATGGTTATTTAACCGCCTTTGTCAATTCATGGAAACTCCGGTTTTCTTCTTGATTCGATTCAAAGCTACGAATCTTAATAATGAATCGCCTCACTCCATGGGTTCAACCACAAACGCGAGAATATTCTGATTTCTGGTGGCGTATCTAGGGCATTACGGACAGGAGAGCAACAAGAGTTCGTTGTTGGATTTGGATCCAGTATCTCTTTCCATGACGAGAAAATTGATCCCACGGGAAATGGCAAGGATTCATCATCTCTGACACCTTCCAATTCCAAGGTTTTGATTCACGATCTTTCTTTATCTATAGCAAGTTGTAGCCTTCTTGAGTGTTAATTATCTAGACATGGTCTTCATGTTGAGAATGTCCTGAAATTTGTTGTACTTATTCAAGATAAAGTTATAGTCAAGATTTGTCAATTATATAATATTATGTGGTTGTAATGTTTTGCTACATACCGCTTATAATCTATGATCTATCAGTCCACTGCTAATATTATATAATATTCCTACAAGATTACACACCTAAGGAAATTAGATCATGAAATTTATTGGAATTTAATAATATTATTGTTGATACCAGGTGTAGCACCTACCCAAAAAGTCCATTTCGACTTAGGGTCCAGGTGGACGCCAACACCTAGGGAAGAAAGAGGCTTGGAAGAGCAAGATTCAGGTGGGCCGAGATGACAAGTTGGGCCGTCCACCTCGAGGCTCGTTAGGGTTAATCAATGTAATTATGGTTTAAGCATTTATTTACACTATAAATACCCATGTAATTATTCCTAAAAGATATATGAAATTCTTCCTAGATTTTACCCACAAGATCAAAGATTTAAACCTACTTGTTAAGTCTTGATTCAACAGTTGGCGCCGACTGTGAGGACTAGCTAGACAATTTCGTAATTTATCTTTGCAGGAACAATCAACAAGAAGCAATGACCACGTGATCAATAAAAAAGGACCAGATGGATCTACCATCGACGTAGCAAACAAAGATGATCATGTTGAAAGGACGGGTTCTGACCATGAGGAAGAAGCCCCGGAAATCACCATGCAAGACCTACTAAACAAGATAAAAGAGCAGAAGGCAGAAACCACCAAGCTAAGAGCGGAATCCCAGACCCTAAGAGCACAGCTGGAAGGCATCACTGCGTCCACGGAGGAGAGGGACGCACACACAGTCAACCAAAATCTGTTCAGAGCATCTCACCAAACTCCCGAGACGGATGGAAATCGAGGTCGGTCAGACTACACAAACACGACCAGGTTCAGGAGCACGACCGAGGATACCAAGATGCGGAGCATCCGCAAACAGCTGAAGATCATGAGTTCGCAGGTACACCAGGCCACCAGCTAGGCCCCCGAGCCATAAAGAGACTCACCGAACCCCGTTTTCAAGGAGATTTACCGACATCTCAGTTCGGCACTCCGCTAAAATCAAGTTCACGGGATATGACGGCAAAAGTGACCCAGTCCAATACCTGACAGCCTTCACAATCGATATGGCGCGAGCTCAATTCTCGCCAGAAGAACGAGATGCAGGTCTGTGTCAACTTTTTGTTGAAAACTTGTCAGGTTCGGCTTTAGATTGGTTCTCCCGTCTGGAGCCTGGAACCATCAACACGTTTCAACAGCTTTCAACTGTGTTCATCAAACACTACTCCATGTACATCGCGAAGAAAGCGTCAACAACCGACCCGTGGACACTATCCCAACAGGAAGACGAATCGCTAAAGGATTTCATTGACAGGTCAAAAGGAGTCGTAGCTCGTATCGTGATCAACGATGAAGGGGCAATCGCCGCACTACGAAAGCCACTGTTGTTCAAATCAAGGTTCAAGGACGAGCTACTCAATAACCCTCCACAAACACTAGAGGACGCACTTCATCGAGCCAACAAATTTATCGAGATAGAGGAGGAGCATGCCGCGATGTCCAAAAGGCACCTTGGCACAAGACTTAGCCGAGATAAGGAGGAAGTCCCCCGAGAACCAAGGCAACACTACTCAATGGACAGGCGAGGACGTGCCACTTATGCAATCACAAATAGTGAGAAAAATGCTGACCAGCCCCCACCTTCCGATAATGATCCAAAGGTTTATTACGACTTCCACAAATGAACCGGACACAAAAACGTGGACTGCTGTCATCTACAGGCTCTCCCTCTGAAGAAGTTCCAGGACAGCGAGATTAATACTAGCAGAAGCCGGAAAAACGACCGACGATGAGGTGGAAACACGTGGCATAATTCATCTACCAAGGATAAGGCCCACCAGGTCAGCACAGTTCGAGAAAAGAGCTCGCATACTAGCGACGATATGGCACCTCCCACTCGAACACGAGATCGTATTCCAGACGATCGAGCTGCGGAAGATTCACTGACTACAAGGCGAGTCAATGTGATTATGGGTGGGTTAGTCTCATGCAACGACTCCGTGCGATCGATCCGAAACTCTGAACGACGAGCTGTCACTGCACAAAAGGAACGGACCGACATCGCGCCGACCTCTCCACCACTCGAGTTCCGAGATGCTTATCTTAAAGGTCTAAGTCAACCTCACAACAACTTCCTAGTCATAAAGCTGGTCATTGCGTATACTGAGGTAGCTAGAATACTCATCGACACAGGTAGTTCGGTGGACATCATTTTTAAAAGGACGCTGGACAACATGGGAATCAATGCCAACCTAATCAAGGACGGCAACAGAACACTCACAAGTTTCAGCGGCGAAACCATTTCTTCTGCCGGAACGGTTAAATTACCTTTCAGGCCGGAGGGTTCACCCAAATGGTCAAATTTGTTGTTATGGAACAAGACTCGGCGTTTAACGTAATCTTAGGCACGCCATGGCTTTACTCCATGAAGGCCGCAGTGTCAACATACCACCAATGCGTTATATTCCCGACAGATAGAGGAACGTAGACGATTAGGGGAAATCAACGCGTAGCTCGAACCTGCTTTTTAATGGAACATCGGACACGAACCTTATAAGTATCATATAAAACCACAAGCCCGTTGCCGATCTACAACTCTACACCATAACTCGAAAAAGTTGAACAAGTCAGTATTTATGCCGAACGTCCGAACCAAACTACAGGAATCGGGAAAGAGCTAGAAGAGACCATTAAAATTGAGCTAATCAAACTACTAAAAGAGAACGTCGGAACCTTCGCTTGGACCATGGACGACATGAAAGGTATCGACCCATCTATCACCTGCCACGAGCTAAACGTGGACCCGAGCTACATACCAATAAAACAGAAGCACCACAAGCTCAGAAAAAACGTTCTCAAGTAGTTAATGACGAGGTAGAGAAACTCCTGAACGCCGGCTTGATTGCCAAGGTGAAGTACCCGGAATGGCTGGCCAATCCTGTCGTCGTTAAAAAGAAGAACGGAAAGTGGCGCATGTGCGTTGACTTTAGCAACCTCAATAAGGCGTGTCCCAAAGATAGCTTTCCCCTGCCTCATATAGACAGACTAGTGGAAGCTACGGCAGGCAACAAGCTCTTAACTTTTATGGATGCCTTTTCAGGGTATAACCAAATCTTGATGCATCAAGCAGATCGGGAGAAAACCGCCTTTATCACGGACAGAGGAATTTATTGCTACAAGGTAATGCCCTTCGGGCTAAAAAATGCAGGAGCAACGTACCAACGCCTAGTCAACAAAATGTTCGCAGATGAGATCGGTAGGTCTATGGAAGTCTATATCGACGATATGCTCGTTAAATCTGCCAAGGCCAGCGACCACATCAACCACCTGGCAAAATGCTTCGAAACACTCAACCTTTACGGAATGAAGCTTAATCCAGCCAAGTGTACCTTCGGAGTCACATCTGGTGAATTCTTAGGGTACATCGTAACAAAGAGAGGGATCGAAGCAAACCCAAAACAGATATGAGCCATCGTCAATTTACCAGCACCACGAACGAAGAAGGAAGTGCAGAATCTCACAGGTTGAATTGCTGCGCTGAACAGGTTCATCTCCCGGTCTACCGACAAGAGCTTGCCATTCTACCAAATCCTCAAAGGGAACAAGTGTTTCGAGTGGGACGCAAAGTGCCAGATCGCATTCGACGAACTCAAAGCATACCTAACCACACCTCCTGTACTCGCCAAACCAGAGGACGGCGAGATCTTCTACCTCTATGTGATAGTTTCCGAGGCAGCAGTCAGTGGCGTTCTCGTAAAGGAAAGCCAAGGAGAACAGAGACCGATCTTCTACATCAGCAAGTCGCTCAATGATGCCAAGACGCGGTACCCACCCATCAAAAAGATAGCACTAGCAGTAGTATCCGCAACTCAGAAACTACAATCTTACTTCCAATCACATACCGTTGTTGTACTCAGCAACCAGCCACTATGCACTATCCTTATAGCCCGAACCAATCTGGAAGGTTGACCAAATGGGCAGTCGAGCTTAGCGAATACGACGTGGAGTATCGAAATCGAACATGTTCGAAGTCCCAGGTTCTTGCAGATTTTATTGCAGAAATACCATCTCAGGCACAAGTCGCACATCCAGCAAGCGTATGGAATCTTTACGTTGACGGATCTTGAAGGAAATAGGGATCAGGTGCGGGTGTCAGGCTCGAATCACCAACTGGCGAGGTACTCGAACAAGCCTTCAGGATCAAGTTTGAAACATCCAACAACGAAGCAGAGTATGAAGCCTTACTGGTAGGACTACGACTTGCAAAGAGCCTCGGCGTTTCACGAATACACGCCTTCTACAACTCCCAGCTCGTCACCAGCCAATTCAGCGGAGAATACGAAAAAAAGAACGAGGGGATGCTACAATACCACCAAATGGTCAGGGAATTGGCCAGCTGTTTGAGAGCTTCGAACTAACTAAAATTCCACGAAACGAGAACAAGCTTGTCGACACGTTAGCCAACATGGCTTCAACCAACGAACTGGAACTAAAGAAGACCATCCATATAGAGTACTTAAGCCTACCAAGTATCACCACCATGATATCTAACGCCATCGACGAGCTAGTATCCTTCGAACGAGAGCAAGACCAACAAAACCCACCTGACTGGCGAACCGAGATAAAGGAGCATATTCTTATAAGAATGATGCCCGAAGATAAGTAGGCAGCACGTCGGCTTCGAGTCAAGGCAGCAAGATATATCGTCATAGATTGGCAACTTTACAAACGTTTCGCGTCCGGAATCCTACTACGATGCATTAACGACGATGATGTGCAAAAAGTACTTGCCGAACTTCACGAAGGAGCAGGTGGAAGCCATTCTAGCGGAGGGTACCTGGCATTACGTATAAAGAAGCACGGACACTACTGGCCAACGATGTTGCATGATAGCCAGGAGTACGCCAAGCAATGCGAAATATGCCAACGACACAGACCAATTAACCACGCACCCACCGAACCACTAAATGCATTAGCAAACCCCTATCCATTCATGAAGTGGGGGATGGACGTCGTCGGACCTTTTCAAGTCGGAACAAACAAGCACAAATTCCTGTTGGTAATGATTGACTACTTCACCAAGTGGGTCGAAGCCGAATTGTACACAACTGTCAAAGCAAAACAAGTTTCGTGTCTAAATACCACAGACTCCTAAATTGACATGATGATTCCTATGCACAGGGTCATTAACGACCCGCATTCTCTATGAGTAATTCAGGTACATGACTTCATATGGAAAAACATAATCTGCCGGCATGGTATCCCGTACGAAATCATAACGGGTAACAGCACTAACTTCTGTGCAAAAACAGTACATGCTTTTTGCAATAGGTGGACGGCAAACCAGCCACAACCCCGTCACATTCGTTGATTTATACTAACTATCTACTTATTGCCCATTTTACAGGTGGAACATCCAGCTGAACCATGCCACACCAAGGTATCCGCAGGAAAATGAACAGGCCGAGGCCATAAACAAATCTATAGTCAACGGACTGAAGAAAAGACTCGATTCCAAAAAGGGATGTTGGGCAGACGAGCTAGATGGTGTCCTGTGGTCCTACCAAACTACACCTCGGCAATCTACTAATCCGACGCCATTCTCCTTGACCCATGGAATCGAAGCTTTATCACCATCAGAAGCAGCCGTATTCAGCTTACACCGAGAAAAGTTGCCAGAAAGTGAAGCTGTTAACAACGCCATGCTCCTCGACTCTCTCGACGACATAGAGGAAATATGAGACAGAGTACTCTATCGGATACATGCCTATCAGCAAACCATGAGACGTTACTATAACAAAGGATTCAAGCAGAGACGATTTAAAGAAGGACACTTGGTCCTGCGAATGACCTACGCAAAAACTGCCGAAGAGAATGCTGGTAAACTGGGAGCTCGGTGGGAAGGCCCATATGAAGTGTCCAAGATAGTCAAACCAGGGTATACGAGCTGAAATCTACAGACGGAACGCCGATCCCAAACTTCTTGGAATGCCACCAAACTTAAGAGATTTTATTCTTAGGTTCCTTTGTACCGCGAACTACGACCTGGCTTGATCCCCGATTTCGGGGTACATAGGCAGCCCACTGGGTGCAGCAATTTCATTTAATAAAAATCATTTTGTCCATTCATACATCGATATCCGAGTTAATCTCGGCACCTTTTACAATATCCACATATACAATTTTACCAACTGTACCTTCGCAAACTCCAAAAAGCTACAAACAAAAGTCGAGTTGCAACTCGCACATGCCCTACGCAAAGAGGGGGATGTCAACGAGATCAAAGTTTTCTCGTCTTGGCTCTAAAGACCTTTAAGAAAGCCGAGGTCCGCCTCACGTACTCCTAAAGATGAGTACTAAACACGTGCAAAGTCACAAAGTTTAAGCTAAAGTCTATATTTTAACAAAGGCCAAGCTCCGACTCGCGTACTCCTAAAGTCGAGTATTGGACGTGTGCAAAGTTACAACGTCTGAGCGTAAGTCTCACCCTAAAAGCCGAGTTCCAAGTCGCGTACTCCAACCAAGAGTATTTGCGAAAATACAGTTTTTGCCCACAGATCATTTGTCAAGTGGGACGATCTGCAGGTCGTCTCCTTCGGGCTTTTGATCGAGTGCTCTTTTAGTTCATGCAGGAATTAGAGAAATATCCACTTATAGCATCTACATATTTTAACTAGCTGAAAGCAGGCAGCCGAACTCCAAACTAACAACAATGTGAAATCAAAACTTTATCACAAACCAACATACTTGTTAACACATAAGTCGACGAATGAAGTGATACTCAAAATGTCCCGAGCTATAGCTCCATTTACATTATCAAATGACACAAGTCTTACAAAAGTTGCGAAAGCCATAACAACGACCTAACAGATGCGCAAATCTGGAAACATATGTTCTTTAAAAAAAGGGGCAAAACCGCAAAACATACCCAAATCCTAAGAAAAACATGACAGCTACCCCAAAGGAACACAAGAGGTACAAAACAAGCCGACCCCAATCCTAAGAAAACCGCGAAAGATATTCCAAAGGTACAACTAGGCCCTCGGCATTGCTGGAGTAGCAGGTTGGACCACGGCAGAAGCTTCCGCACTCCCTGGAGTAGATTGAATCATATTCTGAAAATGAAGTCCTCAAATGTGACATCAATTATGTCGATAGCGTCGTACTGCACCTTGAGCCTCCCCACATCCGCCCCAAGCTTCGCCATAATCTCAGGTGGCAAAGAACCACCCTCTTCAACTATGAACTGCACACAATCCAGAGTTCCCTTAGCCTGGGCGTACTCCTGGATGATGGGATCATCCTTGTTTCGGTCCTCTACATGCTGCCAAAGCTTCTCAAGCTTAGTTTCACACTCAACCTGAGTCTCTCGCCGAGCTAGCGTGACTTGTGAAACTCGAGAGAGTCATAGCCTTTTCATCTCGCTCTCATGCAACTTCTCGAGAGCACGGTAAGCCTCTCGCAGCTCGAAATAGTCGGCACCCGTCTACTCTTGGATCACTTGCTGATTGAGAAGATCTATCACGGTAATAACATAGGTGTCAATTAGCTCACCCCTCAAAGAAACAAGGTCATTGGTGGCAGATGCCGCAGTCTCACTTAGCATTTTCTTCAGAGCAGCTACCTGCGTGTTTGACCACCTCCTCTTGCTTGTTCAGCTTCAGTCTCTCTTTGGCAAGGTGTTGCTTGTACCTATCGACCAGTTTCGACAGCTCCTCCAACTTATCCTCATTTCCAGCCACAGACCGGAGTTTATTTTCATAAAAAGCGACGAGCTCATTGGTCATCACCAAAGTCTGCCACCATACGTTTGCCGAGTTAACACTTAACATAATTACAATAGGAGAAAGGAATGAAGATGTGAGTATACATGACAGGCCTTCCGAGACAGTGTTTCATAAACTTTAGGTGCCAGCAGCCGATCCACAATAGGAATAATCAGACCGTTGGCCCCGAGGCGGTTCACCAACCCAACACACGCTTGCTTATCCTGTGCAAACGGCGTGCCCCTATGCTTAAACGAGAAAGTCTAGCTTCCTCGTGAGTTGTCTTGCCTTTCATTTTGGGAGCTTCCTCCCTCCACGTTCTTGAGACCGGCATCTTCATCTTTCTTTTCCTTCTCCTCATCATCATCACCACCTGCTCTATCCTCATCATCACCACCTGCTACATCCTCATCATCACCACTTGCTCTAAGAAGGTTCGGAAGCTCTTCAGCAAATGTCTCTAGACTAGGATCTAGGGGTTCCACGTCCCTGTCATTTCTCCCAAGATTTGGGAGGTTGTTGGAGTTCCACTAGGAGGAGCATATGGCGCAACAGATAAGTCGGCAGTACGAGCTTCCTCGGGAGGAGCTTCTAGCTGCTCCTCTGTAACATTCTCCTCTTGTTGGTGTTCCCCAGTGGAAACACCTTCATTCACTATTTGTCCCCCAGCAGGGACCTGTTCGGCCAAGCCTTGCTGCTCAGGAGGAACAACAGCCGCGTTCGGCACTTCGGCTTCATCAATCACGAGTACCTCTCGAGAATTTTGATCCCAGTTGGATCGATGCCTCTTCCTTCGCACCAGGGGAGGGAAAGAATCTCCTGAGCCCGTAGAAGCAGACGTTTGGTCGAGTTTCCTCTTAGAACTTGAGGCTTACCTCTCAAGGTTCGATTTGTAATCTGTTATTGGTGGCGGGCGACCCATCCTTCTAGTTTTCTTAACAGGACAAACGTTGAGGTCCCAGCTAGCTGCACAAAGAGCAAGTCACAGTTAGACGGATCAACGTCCTACTAGAACAGCAAATTTCTTTATACCCTTACCAGCGTTGATGAATGGAATGCTCTGTTGGATGCGTGCACGAGTGAATTGATTATTGTGATAGGCTCCTGCTTCTCGGAATCATTCACAGTCTTCAAGAAAATTATCAGAAAAAGGAACAATTTTGCAGTGCAGATCTGCAGCAAAAAGCAAAACCCGAGTTAAGAACATTTAAAATTTCACATATGTCAGCTCGGCGGTCCTAGGTAGTATCTACCGAAGGTTTCTGCCCATTTTCTTTTCAAGATTCTTCCTACGTCGCCGATAGATTTTGGGACGACCTTCAAGAAGAAGTATTTTGCTTTCCAGGCCTGGATCTTGTCCCCTGTACCTATGGTTATCAACTTGTACTGGATCTTGATGTTGATGTAGACGAAGCAGGTGTTTAAATTCGTTCCATTATGCACAATCGGTTTAATTGACGACATGTTCTCCAAGTACCTAACGCCGAGCTCCACGTTGAACTTGTGGGCATGATCCATCAGGGCTATCATTTGTCTAATCGAAGGAGCAGATAATTGCAAAATTGCAATCTTCCGTCTCGCACAGTACGAAATCAGCAGCTTCGGCAAGGGCAACCAGAGATGACACTTTCTGAAAAAGGATTCGTACAAACACACGTAATCCTGTACAGTCCCAGGGTCGTTGATGCGGTTTGGGAATTAAAATCAGAATCCCATTGAAGAAGGGGAAATCTCGGACGAGGTCCCGAATCGACTTCTCCGAACACTTCGTAGGCGCGAGACCTGTTAGTTCGTCATCTGGGGAAGCTCAATTTCCTTGGGGAGCTCGTTCTTCTAAAGCTGCCTCTACGTCGGCGACACGCAGATCGTCACGAGAGGCCAAAGATTCAGTAACATTCATACGGGAAGTGGACATAATTTACGATCGGCAAATCACCGAGCTATTCGAGTTAACCGCCGAGCTGAATATTCTAGAGAGAGAAAGAAGAGAGAAGGGAGAGCGATTCTACCTGCAAGGAAATTCTGAAGTGTAAAGTTTTAGAATGAAAAATTGAGGAGGTATTTATGCCCTGGGAAAACGGCGGTTACCGAGGAGCGCAATGATNGACCTTCTAGCTTCCCCCTACGAAAACGATTCGATAAAGCCTACAAGAGCATTTAATGCACTTCAGCCGAAATGAACTTTTATTCTTGGAAGATCAATCGCCGATTCATGAACTCATCGCCGACCTGGGGGGGTGTAACACCCCGGTTCCGGTCAAACCCTCTTTTGACCAAAACCAATGTTGTTACGTC
>OVBE01016823.1:0-10742 GCA_900406425.1 Iberis pinnata | reverse complement strand
AGATGAAAAAAATGAAAACACTCTTCAAGAATTTGAAGATGAGGATTCTACATTTACTGTTAAAAAATCTAATAAATTGGGTTGCTCAATTGCTCGTCGAAAAGAAGTTTGTGATCCACATACCCATCAACAATTAAAACAAGATCTGGTTGAACATATATGGGCTAAATTTAGACATATTCTAAATTATGTGTAATTTTAAAGTTTATATCAAAATGGAATGTAATAAAATGTTTGTAATAATTTTCTAATTTTGAAGATGTTTGTAATGTTTGTAAAAATCTAATAAAATGTTTTTTTCTAATAAAAACAAAAAAAAATTAACTAAAGACTTTAGACAAGTCCTACCAATAATCCAACTTTCAACCAAAAGTCCTTAACAAAAGTCCTTAACAATTTTATTATTATTTTAATCTTAAGGACTCTAATTTTGGTCCTTGCAATGTGGATGGCCTAAGAGAAGATGAAAGCATGTAGGATTCATAAACATACAAATTTTTTACTACATTGGAGATTTGAATGACTACATTGACTATGAACACACGATCTCTTGTTCAAAAGCCAAAAGAGATTTATTTAGATAAATAAAAACACCCAAAAGATTTAGATTTTAAAGTGGAATTACACAAATAAAATGCACAACTAACTCCCTCTAGAGACTAGAGTAGTTTTGTTATTTGAGTAATAAGTAGATCTCTACTTCTTATTCGGAATCTTGTTGACTTCAAACACTTAAAGATCCTCTGAATGAACCAGAGACTTCCATGTTGTGTTTCGAGGGAGAAACTTATCCTGCAGAATTCAAAACACAAGAAAAAAACAAATACAAAACTTAAAACTTCTATTAAAAAAAAAAAAACAAAAACAGAGGGAGTATATATGTTTAAAAGCGTACGGAAACGTAGGAGCAAGAAGGGATGATGGAGAGTGAATGAGAGGAGGCGTGTTCAAAGGCAGCGATGCAAAGGAGTGAAGCTAAACCTAATCCTCCTTTAGAAGAAGGAACATATGTTTGAACTATATCCATTACTTTTCCATCGTTTTTCAACTTGTATTCGATGAATGCTTCATGATCTTCTGTTTCGAACCGACTTGTTCCTTCGTTCCAAACTATCTTCGGTGGCTCCACCACCGTCTTCTTAGCCTCCGATGATGCTGCAACCGCCGTGTTCGTCATACTCATGTGTGAAGTTCAAAGGAAGGAAAGTAGTATCTTATAGGACCAAATTAAATGGCACCTACCACTATCACTACCAGTACCGGGACAATGCTAATAAATAAAATAATAATAAACTATAAGAGCACATGAAACACAGCTCAGCCCAAAACTAAACAACCGAATCTTATCACTTTTTCAGATCTTCTTTATTTTTGTTTGACTTTCATACGGATTAAATTCTTAATGGGCCTTTACGTAAGCCTTGCAAATCCCTTTTTTTCTTTTTATTGTCAATATTGAAACTTGTTTAGACCGATCTAATAACCGGTTCATGTAGAACGGTGCTACCAGCTTTTTGTTGATTTATAAATATCACTAGGCCCTGCCAAAATATATATATATATTACTAGGCCAAAATGATTTTTCCTTGTATTTTTACTTTCTGGTCGGTGTTTTAAAAATTTTCCTAGCTGATATCCCGTGTACAATTAGTTTAATAAAAAAAATAGATATACAAGTTTATTATTTAAATTTTTAAAACATATTTATTTTTTAAATTTAATTATACAAATATTATTTTATATTTAATTGATAGCATAGTAAAAATTATAAATTAACTAAAAATTAGTCAATGCAAATTAAAATTATTTTATGTTTTAGCCATCTTAAAGTTTCTAAATATAAATTTATCAAAAAATTTACAAATAAATTATTATAAATATTTGATAAACTTAAAATATTTTTAAAAATCAAAATATAATATTTTATGTGCATATGCAAGAAGTGTGCTAATGTCTATGGTAGCAACAGAGGTAAGTTTTATGTTAATGTCTATGGTAGCAGCATATACAACTTCTATATCAATACCTACAAAAATATATAAAATATAATGTTGTATTTATATTTTACTAATGTATATTGATATGTTTGGTTTTGATATGATCATGACCGGCACTAAACTAGAACTTGATGAAGCAGCTTTGGATCAAAGGGTTTATGAGCTTAAGATAAGTATAAACTTTTAGATAATGAGACTTTGAAGTTTCAACGTGGAATAATAACAAGATCAAAGGCTAAACAACGTGTTGGAGCATTTGCACAAGTATCAAGAGGAAATAAGAAGAGAATAAAAGTCTTGGCCTTGAAGCTACACTTCAACAACTTCTCTATACTATCTCGGGCAATCTAGTGTGTGCTAATCCAATCACATTGGTTGTGATACAAGCTGTCTAGATATTCATCAAGAGATGTGTTGTGGTTTGCACTCTTTTTTGCTTGGTTTTGTCTCATTGGGTTTTCCAAACAAGGTTTTTAATGAGGCGTGTTCACAACATCTATACAAGAGTCTCTTGATGATACTTAAGCCCATTTCTACCCATTTTTATCTTATTTTTGTTTTTAAAGTTAAGACACAATTTAAACTTGCATGGGAGCCTTTTGTTTTAAATGTTTTGTGTATTTCCAAGAAGTTGTGCATGTACAACCTTCTTCTCTTTATATTTGGACGAAAATCATGAATAAAATCATCAAACACCTTTCTAAAAACCCTAAAGAATTCTCTTGAATCTTGTTTGATCATTTTGGTATTGTTTATGTTCAGAATTTGTTTCCACATAACAAGCCAAACCCAGATAGTCTAAAATTCATTCTGCAGCTCTTAAAAGTATCATTCACCACATTTTTATTTCATTAACATCACAACCATTGGAGAATCATTCAAGGACTTGATCCTCATACCTAGGATCACATCAAAGGTTGTATTTTTCTGTTTTTGCAGTTTTTGACTAATCATATTATGTTCTGTCTTTTGAGCTTCTACTTGCTTAGATCATCACGAATCTGAACTATATGGTTTTTAAGGCTTTTAATAAGTGAATATTAAGTAGATTTCGAACCATATATCACTTGGATTTGATCTATTGTTGAGGAAAAACGAATATGTTCATTATCACTTTGTTTTGATTGTTCATCTTCTATTGAATCTGTTTGTGTTTAGATCATTGTTGTATTGATTTGTTGAATGATTAGAAGCATGATTAAGAGTTTTATAAATATATTTTAAGTGGATTTGATGCTGTAATGTTTGAATTTTGATTAAGGACATAATCTGCTTCATGTGCATCATCTGTTTTAGGATATGATCTTATTTTGCTATTCAGTTGAATCCAAAGTTATTCTATGATGATTTTATGATTTGTTTTATATTAAGAATCATCTTAGAGTGTTCTCTAGTTGTATTAGATGATAATTTGATTGTTGAGAATGAGATCATGTGTTGATTTGCTTGATTAAAACTACTCTGAATTTGTTTTAAAGAGAAACAAGTGCTAGTGAGTTGTTTTGTGTTCTTTGCAAGGAACAATGGCAGCCTTTGAGGACATAATGAGAAAGCTCAGTCCCATGGATCAAAAATTTGTAGAAGACTTCACAGCAAGAATGGAGCATAAGATTAACACACAACTAGATGCACTTAGGCAAGAAAGACTTCATCACTCAAAAAGTAAAAGCAAATGGCTTGAGAAGCAACATAGGTCACTTGATATTGTGTCTCAATGGTTAAACTCTCACAATCCTTGGACTAAGGAAGCATATCAGAAAAAAAAAGACAAATGACCAATTCTATTTTCGTGAACAACAAGAAAATCCTACACAAGTCCCTACCGAAAGCTTGGTTATTTTTGATCCTATTCTACCTACTTATGATTGTTCCAAAGTGTTTGTTCAACCTTTATCTATTGCCAAAGGAATTAAGAAAGTTTGAGATCATAAAAATGAGGAGCTTGTCCTTGTACATATTGTCCAAGTGAATAACCAAGAGGGAGAGGCTTTCCAAAAATACTAAAACATGCCTTAGTACATGTTAATCAAGAAGCTAAAGCTAATCAAAGAAGTCTAGAGTATGTGGACTTTATCTTTGGAGATTCTACACTATGGGGATCCAAGAATAATGATAAAACATGGTTGCTTAAGGTTCTGAAATCAAGCCAAGAGAAAGTATTAATGTTCACCAGCCAATTCAAGAAGACAAGCATCAAGAAGTTGCAAAACAATGCTACAACAACAGCCTGATTTTTGACCATAAAGAAACATTTATTATTGATGATTTTATGTTTTTCAGGAGCAATAGGTTGCAACCTTGGATGGGAGTAATGAACCAACAGCCATGGAAAGGAATGATTGCATATATGATAAAAGGATACCCATCTTATGCGTCATGCCCTATCAAACCTCTACCCCATCGCGATAAGTCTCTAAACTTTCAAAAGCGAATGAATACTCACTTGTTGTGTTTTGATGCAGATTACACAGTTTTGAAGACACAACTACAACAAGGATTTTTTCAAAGTCCAGTTCAACCCCATATTAGTTTAGAACTAATTGGAACAGGAGCTCAAACTCAAGGCACCAACAACTTGTCTTATATGGATTTTTCCATACTTAGACAACTCCAAACATTTGTTTGGCGACCAGGAGATCTTCTACAGTTATCGACAGACATACATGGAGCTGCTACTCAACACACATACTCCTTATCTCGTACTAGAAGCAAAGATGGCTTTGGACAACCTATACTTGAAGATAAGACAACACCAACAGCTTGACCAAGTAGTAATTTGTCCAAATTGGAAAGACCAATCCTAGCACCACATTGGATCATCAAGATAACATTCTTGTGGTGTTACATTGTCCAAAGACTGGCCCCTATCATCACCCAAACAGATGACACATTCCTTTGCTTAAACTTTGTCATTTTGAGCTTATTTATGCTATTATCTTTTATCATTAACTTGGATGTGTGTATTCTGTTTCAGAACTTTATTTGGAAACCAGGAGACATCTTTGAAATACCTAAGGAAATTAATGAATTTCAAGGAAGCACTTTGAGGCATTCATCAACCAAACGAGGGATTTTCTAACCTTAATCCTTCAAAATTCGTTGCTAAATTTGCAGTTCTTAGTTTACCCACGAATTTTACTTGAATTTGTGCTTAAGTTGGTTTGTTTGAGTGTTAAAGGCATGATTAGGCTTTAAATCCTTGAAAAAATTGTTTTGTTTAAGTATGAAACATAATATGTTCTTTGAATATGTTCTTTAAAAAGTATCAACGTTTTTCAAGCCTTAAATATGACCAATCATCGTTTGTGGGAGATTGTTTGTTGCATGTGTTCAATTTAAGAAAAACTTGTTGAATATCTAATCAAATTGCTGAATGTTTGAGTAACAAATAGAACTCTTTAAGTTGATACACTTTTCTGATTTTATGTATGATTTAAAAGAAGAGTGATTGTTTGTTGTTTGTTTGTGAATCTTGCAAGAAAACCAGTCTGGAAGCTTTTAAAGAAAAACTCATGGAGAGAAAATATGAAAACCTTAGACATGAGCTTCAATTAGCTATTGGAAATTATACTTATTCACAAGAAAAACAAGGCATTACATTATCAGACAGTTCAAAAGTATTCAATAGTTTAATCAAGAGAACATGGATCATCAAAGATAATGCATATCCTTATGAACTCACAAGTAATTTTGATCATATCTCCCAACATATTATTTATTATGTCCTTTGTTTTGCAGGTAAATCAGATTTGAGGACAAATCTTTTTGAATTGGGTGAGAATGATATGATCTTGACCGGCACTAAACTAGAACTTCAGGAAGCAGCTTTGGATTAAGGATTTTATGAGCTTGAAGATAAGGATAATCTTGTAGATCATGAGACCTTGGAGTTTCAACTTGGAATAATAACAAGATCAAAGGCTAAACAACTTCCTGGAACAGTAGGACAAGTATCAAGAGAAAAGAAGAAGAGAATAAAAGTCTTGGACTTGAAGCTACACATCAACAACTTCTCTATACTATCTCGGGCAATCTAGTGTGTGTTAATCCAATCACATTGGTTGTGATACAAGCTGCCTAGATATTCATCAAGAGAGGTGTTGTGGTTTGCACTCTTTTTTTTTGCTTGGTTTTGTCTCATTGGGTTTTCCAAACAAGGTTTTTAATGAGGCGTGTTCACAACATCTATACAAGAGTCTCTTGATGATACTTAAGCCCATTTCTACCTATTTTTATCTTATTTTTGTTTCTAAAGTTAAGACACAATTTAAATTTGTATGGGAGCCTTTTGTTTTAAATGTTTTGTGTATTTCCAAGAACTTGTGCATGTACAGTCTTCTTCTTTTTATATTTGGACGAAAATCATGAATAAAATCATCAAACACCTTTCTAAAAACCCTTAAGAATTCTCTTGAATCTTGTTTGATCATTTTGGTCTTGTTTATGTTCAGAATCTGTTTCTACATAACAAGCCAAATCCAGATAGTGTAAGAGTCATTTCACAGCTCTTAGAAGTATCATTCACCCCATTTTCGTTTCATTAACATCACAACCATTGGAGAATCATTCAGGGACTTGATCCTCACACCTAGGATCACATCAGGTTTAATTATTCAATTTAACCAAAAATAAAATAAATAATTTTTTTTAATTAAGTGTATAAATCATACTTCTAGCTATTATTATTTACCATTATTTTAGTATATTTATAATTTGTTTTTACAACTCATTTTTGCATTCGGTGTGAGAGTTTTATACACAACTCATCTTTACATTTAATAATTATGTTTTATTCTCATTAGGAATATAAGAAAAAAAAGTAAAAGTAAATAATATAAAAATAGATCATATAAGTGAATATTTAATTTTATTTATTCAAGATTAATATCACTAAATATAGGTAGAGTTTACTACCCTCAACTTTGAAACTCTTGATTTTAGTACATGAATTCATACAACTCCTTACTCGAACTTCAAATTAATTGTGCTCATCAATTATCTCCAGACGATTAATAAGTCTAAAATGCATTTAAAATTTAATAAAATGCGATTAAAAATCACGTTTTGGTTTAAGTATTGGCTTTGGGAAATTTGTTTTTAACGGGGTATGAGTTTAAGGAAGTATGTTTTACGAACAGGGACTAACATCCAGCATGAAAGGTGGCACAAGATGAAACTTAGCTACAAATGCGAAATGGAAGGATGCACTTGGCATGTGTATTGCTCCTTTGATAAGCTGAAACAAAAGGGGCTCGTGAAGACGAGGAACGAGCTTCACACATGTACTCCAAATGGTAAATGTCATATTTAATAAAGTTCAATTATAGGACGGTTGTTCATGGAAAAGTTGTGAGTTGATGAAGATCATATGCCCGAGGAAATTCAAAATCAGATTAAAGAAAACTGGAAAATAGTGAGTTCAAGGAATCAATGCGAAAAAAAGACAATTGGCTCTCAAGTGGCTTGACAAAGAGTATGAAAACCAATTAGCTCATCTTAGAGGATATGTGGAGGAGTTATTGATCTCAAATTTGGGATCATCAACATTTGTGAAAACTTCAACAAACACAATGGGCCAAGATATATTCATCCGGGTTTATGTATGTTTAGAAAATAGAAGTGGCACTTGATTGGGTTATTGTCGACCCGTCATTGGTCTGGATGGCACATATTTGAAGATGTACATGAACGAAGTATTACTTGTTATTTTATGTCAAGATGAAAATAATCAGATATATCATATTGTTTGGGCGATTGTTCAGAGTGAAAATACGGATAATTGTTTATGGTTCTTAAGCAGTTTAAATCATATTAAAGACTCGTTTATGAGAAAGAATTTTTCATGATTTCTGACAATTCAAAGGTTAGTTTATATTTGAGTTTAAAATATAATAATTATGTTGTATACTAGTTTTAGTTAACAAATTCATTTGTCTTTTTTCTTGGCCTTATAAGTGCGTCAAAGACAGAGTTGTCGCAGGTTATCGAAGATGTGTTAAACAGATCATTGAGAACTTGAAAAAATAAAAATATGCTAATAACAAGTGGAAGTCCTGCACCAACTACACAAGCTCTAGAGCTTACACAACCATCACAAACAAACCATGTTTGAGTCTTTGTTGGATTGTTTGTTTGATGCCTCGGTTGTATCACAATGTTTCTCGAGTGTTGAATATTTTGACTATTTTTGTCTTAGAATTTTTCTTTATTTTTCTCGGGTTTTTTTTGTCTTAGGTCTTTGTCTCGGTTGTTGAATGTTTATGTCTCGAAACTTACTTCATTTGTCTCGGTTGTTGACTGTTTATGTCTCGGATCTTGCTTTATTTGTCTCAGTTATTGAATGTTTTTAGTTCCAATGTTTTTTGTCTTTGTTTATGCTTATGCTATCAAACAAAAGATTCCACAATAACACTTAACAGATTTCACTAGTTCTTAAAGTTATAATGAACATACAACAAAACAAAGTTAATTACAACTATTTGATCTCACGAAGACACATACCACTAAACTTCCAACAACCATTAAAAACCAAAACCTACCACTACACAACCAAAAATCAACCATAAAAAACCAAGAACTACCACTTAACTACCATTTAAAAGCTAACCACTCACCAACTCATGTGCTTAACTTCTTGCATACCAAAACCATAGCTCCAACAACGAAGACAAACAAACGAATTTTTTTGACATTACCGTGAACCGAAACAACCTGATTCTTCTTGTTCATGTCTTCTTCAAGCTTTACCATCTTTGATTTCATCATTAGAATTTCTTCCTTCATCTATAACTGTAAGTTGTTGACATCTCTAGCTAAACGCCTATTGTTTTCATCTGACATTCATATCTCCTCAATCGAAGTTTCATCCAACCATTTAAAAATATGTTTTCTCTTTTTATACACATGAAACATAAAAGGTATGTTAATTTTCATCCAACTGATTTTGTTCACAATACTAAACACATTCTACTATAGTCTTCAATTAAACCTGAATTTAACCGATTTACAGACACATACATTGTTAATCTACTTAAATACTCTAAAAACACTTACATGTTTTTCTTGGTTCTTGTTTGCATCTTAATTCACAAACACATACATGCAGAATTCGATTCAAAATCTACAGTTTTCTACTTAAAAATACATACAAAATTCGATTCAAACTCGAAACCACAAAGCAAACCCGATATAAACCTACTGTTTTTTCTACTTCAAGCTCAAATATTTCTCAAATCTACAATTTTTTCTACATAAAGCTCAAATATATACATGTAGTGCCGCTTCACATCTATAGAATCACTGGAATGGATTCTCATTCATCCTCTAAACGTACTAGACGTGAGGAGCTCTGCACCAACATCGGCTCAGGAGGCCTTGGTGTCTTTCCTCACTCTATTGCGCGAAGTACTGGAGGTTGAGTAGCACATCGCATGGCTCGAATTACTTCCACACATCTTCTTCACTCACACCAATTTCGGCATGAACAAACCCTATATAAAGTGCCCAAAACGATTGTGACCTTATAACCCCTCCCCCTACCCCCTCCCAAAAAAAAACTTCTTTTTTTAACTTGGGTTAAATTAAAATAAAAACTTAAAATCGGTTTATAAAATTTAAATGTAACTAAATTAGTTTTAATTTAACCAAATCGTAATTTTTTAATAATGTTTTCGTAAGTTTTAATTGCAATTTAGGTTCATTAATTGTCTGATAATTGTTGAGCATGTTCAGTTTTGGGGTGGTGGGGGGGAGGGGTTGGGTTAGGAGTTGTATGAATTCATGTATTATATTTAGGGGTGGCATAATTTCCGTTCCGTTTCGTACCATCCAGTTCCCTTCCGAACTCATTCTGAAATTTCCGTCCCATTAAAATATACATTTCCATATGTGACATCTTTTTATTTTCCGAATGGGAACGGGACGGGAACATGAATTTCCAACGTCCCATTTGGGATATATATACAAAATTATAAATAAATATATATATATATATATTAATTATATTTTACATATATATATATAATATAAATATACAAATTTATTATTTATTTTTTAATGTTCATAGTTTAACTATTAACTAAAATTACAATCTATATAAATTAAATCTAGTTATATTATTAACAATTATAACTTAATTTTTGTGATTCTAAGAAAAAATGCAGAAAAATAGTTCATCTTTCCTAATTCTACAAGGAGACATGGTAATTGATGCTATTTAAAACATAAGTAATTGACTTTGATGCTATTTAAACATATATAATTGTGTCGATTTTTGTGGTTGTTACTGGTGTGTCATTAAAAATTAGCTAAGCGCGGTAGGAACAAAAAAAATTGATTTATTTGTTATATTTTCGGGAATTCTCATTCCCGTCCCATCCCGTTCCCGCTCCGAATTTAAAATGGGATACAAATGGGACATATATTGTTGTTCCCAAATTCTCGTCATATTCTCATTCTCGAAAATTCATGTCCTAAATTCTCATTTGTACACCCCTAATTATATTCAAAAACCTTTAAAGTTAAAAGGGAAAAGGAGAATAGTTTGGGTATATATTTAGGGGAAAGAGGATGAAGTTAACCCTTATATTTATATATATATATATATATATATATATATATATATTTATTTATATATATCTATATATATATATATATCAATTTAAAAAATAAAATAAATGCATCAAAGTCAAAAACTTTTTTTTAAAAGTTCAAACTTTTTTTGAAATGTACACATAGGTTTTCAAC
>OVBE01016822.1:0-10742 GCA_900406425.1 Iberis pinnata | reverse complement strand
TAGTTTTCGTGATAGACGTAACAACCTCGGTTTTGGTCAAAAAGATTGACCGGAAACAGGGTGTTACACCAAACTTACAATTCAAATGTTGTCTATAAGCTCAATAAATCTTTTTATGGATTAAAACAAGCCTCTCGTCAATGGAATAAAAATTTATCCTCTGTTTTGATCTCTGTAGGCTTTACTCAATGTTATGTTTATCATTCTTTGTTTGTGAAGTATACTACTGAATCTTTCTTGGCTATCCTAGTCAACGTTGATGTTATCTTGGTCGTGGGTAGCAACGATTCATATATTCATTCAT
Source organism: Iberis pinnata (assembly GCA_900406425.1). NCBI lineage: Eukaryota > Viridiplantae > Streptophyta > Magnoliopsida > Brassicales > Brassicaceae > Iberis > Iberis pinnata. The sequence goes on along the minus strand of OVBE01016822.1, from coordinate 10,438 downwards.
TCAAGACGATGTTGCTGTCTGTTTTCAAATTACATGATCTTAGTCTAGCCAAGTATTTTCTTGGTTTTGAGATGGCACGCACATCAGCTGGTATCACTATCAATCAGCGTAAATATGCTTTGGAATTACTAGAAGAAGCTGGTTTATTGGGCTGTAAACCTGTTTCTGTGCCCATGGAACCAAATTTGAAACTATTAGAAGCAGATGGTGAGTTTCTTGGAGATGCTTACGTCTATCGACGTCTTGTTGGCAGGATGCTGTACTTGCAACATGACAAACTAGACATAACGTTTTCAGTCCACAAATTGAGTCAATTCATGTCACATCTTCGGGCACCACATTTACAAGCCGCTTATAGAGTTTTTAGATACTTGCAGAATGATCCAAGCCAAGGTCTCTTTTATTCAGCTTCATCACCTCTAAACTTTGCTGGTTTTTCATATGCAGATTGGACATCTTGTCCGAATTAAAGGAACTTAATCACTGGTTTTTCCTGTCTTCACGATTGTTATTGCTGAAAAACTTCTTTCAACGGTTGTAGTAGCAACATGCAATATCAAAATCAAATTCAAAAGCCTATAAACCAGATGTTGTGACAAATGTTTTCGTGTTTCCATAAGCACATGATGTCCCTATATTTTTATGAGTTTTAGAAGTCATTTAGCATCATTTTACAGTCTTTTAGTTGTACATATGATGCATCATTAGGTGTTATTAGCAACCTTGCAATTTTTAGGAATTTTTGCATTAACACTTGCATATACATGCATTTTGGAGATTTTTCAGGACTTTCAAGATGTTGTTGCGAAATTGGATAAGTAAGAGAAAATGCGTGGAACAGAACCAGCTCAAGCGTAGATCAAGTCAGGACTCAACCAGACCATCGAGCCAAGCTATAACTCGCCTTGACCTCATCTCGGCCAGCATCAGAAGCGGCTCGATCACGAATCAAACTCACGTTTGGCCCGACTCGATCATGGATTAAACTCAAGTTTGGTCCGGCTCGATCACAAATCGAGCTCACTTTGGCCCAGCTCGATCACGGATCAAGCTCATGTTTTGCCCAGCTCAATCTCCTCATTTCGTCTTGGCACATCGACGGATTGAGACATGCCTCAATCTCCACCACGGCTTGATCACACGCATTTCTACACGACTCGATAACTTGCATCCTTCAGCTTGAGCCCAAGCAGCTCCGACCCGACCAACTTGAATCAGGATGAACCTGACCCAAGACCCGTTTTAATGATTAGTTTTTGTCTTTTATGCGTTTTCGGGCTTTTCCTTAACACTATAAAAATCCCTAAACGCCTCCATTTGGAAAATTTTTTTTCTTTTTGCCATTTTTAGATTTTGTCTTAGGTTTTCATTTTCTCTCTTTTGTTATTGGTGTTCTTCATGTTAAAATATAGATTTTTCTTAAGTTTATGTTAATCTTCTGTTTTGTTCATTTGCTGTATAGATTAGGGCTGTGAACTATCTGGTGCATGTTGATTTACGTTTTGAAAATTTTAATCTCGTTTTTTGTTTGATCATTTCTTCTATTTTTTGTTATTGTTCCATTGATGTTCATATTTTCTGGGTTAATGTTCTTGACGTTTTAGATCTTCATCTTCTGCATCTCTGATCGTTTTGGTCTTCAGCACTAGTTTTAGGGTTTCATAAAGTCTGTTCTTTGTTGTTTGACCTTTAAACTAAATGTCTTCCTTAGTAGCTATGTGTTCATGTTTCTCTGATTTTGCATCCAACATGCTTTGTGAGTAGTGACTTAGGTTCCTTGAGGATGGCATATGGTAGTGTTGTTTTCTTTTTCCTCCTAGGTGTCTAAGATTTATGGTTTAATAGATCCCTTCTGTTACATTGTGCTTAATGCTCATTTCGACTTGACCCGTTGAGATCCCAACTTAGGCATTTCAGCACCCGAAAAGTGTTCAATAAAATGCCTGATCAAGGTAATTTCGGAGATTTGCACACCCTAGCCTAAGGAATTAGATGTTTAAGGTGCTTATTGGCTTAGGTAGATTGGTTCGTAGTGCCTATTAGGTAGAGTTCCGTTAATGGAAGTTAGGTCTGGATACTACCTAATTTGATTTCATATGTCAAGGAATTGGATTTGATTGCTTATGAATCTATCGTCTAGGGATAACTCTTGTTTAAGATATATTAGACACTTAGGGAGTTTGAGGAGGAACACTACCCAATTACCCGATCCTTAGGGACCCTTTCTTTGATTGCATCTTCTACCCCTTTTTAATTCCTCTGTTTTGCCTTACTTGTTATTTACCTTTTACTTATGCATGCTCACCTTTGTTTCTGTTTTAGTTTTCTGCTTATTTTGTTGCTTAGGACTTGTTAGCAAACACCCATTTTCATATTTAACTTGAATCATCAGTTCCAATTGCATGCTGATTGTTAGCATCACACCTGACTGGACTGATAATCCATCTATACTACAATGACATACAAGTATAATTGGGATTGATACCTACAAAACCTGTTATCAATTTGGTGTTGTTGCCAATTGAGTGTTTGTCTGCTACATTCTGGATTTTGGATCTTTTGAGATACAGTTTATTATCTACTACCATACTCACCTTGTTTTCCTTTATTTCCTTTCTTTTCAAGTACTTTCATAACTATGTATGAACATGAGAAGCAGATGACCAACAGACTTAATTCCAATTGTTAAAGATATTCGTGATCTTGAAAGGGAATACTCTCGCGCGAGACGTGAACAAGAACGTTTGGAACATTTAAGACGGTTAGACTTACAAATGGAAGACAATGTTGAACGCGATAACCAACACACTATTAATGCTGGTGACAACCCGAACATTCACACCCAGCGTTGTGGAATCAACCCACCTGCTATTCATAAAAAAACATCGAGATTAAGCACAACTTGATAGCAATGGTGTAGGGGAACAAGTTCCATGGTTTGCCTATGGAGGATCCACTCGACCACCTGGACGAGTTTGATCCCTTCTGCAGCCTCACCAAGATCAACGGTGTGAGTGAGGATGCTTTTAAGTTGCGTCTCTTTCCATTCTCTTTGGGGAGAAAAAAGCACATGACTAGGAAAAGTCTCTTCCCAGGAACTCAATCACCACATGGGATGCTTGCAAGAAAGCTTTTCTTGCCAAATTCTTCTCCACATCTCGTACTGCAAGACTGAGGAATGATATCTCTGGTTTCGTACAGCGAAACGCTGAAAACTCCCCTAAAGCATGGGAACGCTTCAAGCATTACACTATGCAGTGTCCTCATCATGAAGGTTGGGAACTTGTGGAGAACCTTGCCCAATCTGATGGTATATATAGTGAAGACTATGATCGCACACCTCGAGGTGGCTCTGCAACAGATGATATCACAAAGAAGGAAATCAAAGCTCTGAATGAGAAGTTGGATAGGATACTACTAGGTCAGCAACACCAAGTACACTTTATTACTGATGAAGAGCAGCTTCAAATTCAAGCTGGGGAGGTTAACCAACAAGAAGAGATCAGCTATGTGTAGAACCAAGGTGGATATAACAAATGATTCATTAACTACTCCAACAACTCAGGTCCCTCATACAGAAGAAAAAACGTAGCTAACCCTCAGGACCAAGTGTATCCACCGCAACCACAAAAGAACATTCAACCATTCATCAACTACAATCAGAATCGTGGTTTCTTTCCAAGGCAGCAACAACAAAATGTTTTTCAGCAACCACAGCAACAACAACCACATGCTGGTGCACCTCCTGGTTTCACATCTAACCCACCTTAAGCTCAACCTTCTAACATCGAAGCAATGTTACAACAACTTCTTCAAGGTCAAGCCAATAGTGTCATGGAGACATCAAAGAAGTTTAGTGAACTTGAAACTCTTAACTCCAGAGTTACTACTCTTGAAGGCAAGACTGCATCCACTTTTACTCATACAAACGGTCAACTTCCAGGAAAGTCTGTGCAGAACCCAAAGGAGTATGCTCATGTCAATGTCATCTTCCTGGGAAGTACCAATGACCTTCCTCCTATCANGTGGGGGGGGGGGGATTCGAGTTTAAATATAGCTGCAACTACAAATTATGAAGAACCTGTTCCTAGCAATAAGCTATCTACTTCAAGGGAGAATGCAACACATTTCGTTCCACCACCATATGTTCCAAAATTGCCATTACTATCACGTTTCAAGAAAGAGATAATGGCAAAAATATCCAAACATCTTTGAGAAACCTATGAGGGAAGAGACTGCTCAAGAGTACTGGAACCAATTGTCGAATGTAACGCTTTGATAACAGAGAAGCAAGTGGATCCTAGTGCATTCACTTTACCATGCTCACTAGGATCCCTAACCTTCAACAAATGCCTTTGTAATTTAGGAGCGTCTATCAACCTAATGCCGTTATCCACTGCCAAGAAGCTGGGATTCAACGAATTCAAGGCTTCCAATATAACTTTGTTGTTGGCAGATAGATCAATTAGGTATCCTATTGGCATCTTGGAAAACTTACCCATCAAGATTGGGGATGTAGAAATACCCTTTGACTTTGTGGTATTGGAAATGGATGAAGAGCCGAAGGACCCGTTGATCTTTGGAAGACCATTCTTCACAACAGTTGGAGCTGTGATCAACGTCAAGAAAGGTAACATCAGGTTGAACGTAGGAAAAGGTCCAAGGATGATCTTTAACATCAAGAGCAAAACAAAGAAGCTTACAATCCCAGGGCAGTTATTCTCAATCAAGGAGAGGAACGAGAGAAATGATGAGGATGGGTACTCAAGCAGTAACTCATTTGAAGATGAATTGGAGAATGTTGTAAAATCGCGTGCGATTTTAGGTTAGAAGAAAAAGAGAAAACGATTGAGGCAAATCCATGCGCTCTAGGGTTTCTTTATTGATCAAAGTGTTAATCTTTAAAATAAATTAAAGCCCCTTATATAATGTCCTAAAACCCGATATCATTACGAAAACCTAGAAAATTTCCTTTTCCTAAAATAGACCATACCGTCATCCCTTTAGCCAATTATATTGGGCCCTTTAATATTTTATGTCATATTTATAAAAAACTTCACCTTGACATACAAAAATCTCTACAAATCCATAGTTGCATACTTATCTAGTTTCAGGGGGCATCCTGCTTCTTTTACCAGCGGAAGACTTGGAGTATGTCCAAACAATGCTTGAACTTCTTTTGGCTTCGGTCTAACGTGGGCCTTCGATCCACGCCATCCCTTTAGCCAATTCTATTGGGCCCTTTAATATTTTATGACATATTTATAACATAGAAGGATTCAACCTAGTTTCCAAGGAACCATGAAACATTTAGGCTTATCAAGGAACCAGATGAAAGGGTTCCCAGTGAGTTAGAAGAAATCAAAACATTGGTGATATCAACTGATGAGAACAAACTGAAGGTTTCAAGAAAAGGAAATCTTGAGTTCAAATATCAACCTGAACGTATACCACCTCAGAAACCACCTTCAGACACTCCCAATTCTGAAAAATGTTTTCAGCCTCGTACCCAAACAATGGACATCAAGAGTGGAAATCAAGTGTTTCTACTAAACACAAGGTTCATGTACTATCTGGAAAATGTGGATCCAAAATGCTCTATGAACTTCATGATCAAGGAAATCATGTCTCTTGAAGAAATCATACTTGCTGTGGAAATTGATAAAGGGTCGAAGCTGAACTACCAAATCAACCAACATGATGATAACAGATTCGTCTTAGAAAAGACCTCGGTTAGGGTCACTAATTTTAAAAATAGGAAGTCAAGATTAGTGACTTTAAACAAGATCACTTGGGAGGAAGTCCCATGTCTATCCTTGTACTTATGGAATTTTTATGCTTTTTATTTTAGTAATTCGTTTAATGCATTTTAGTTTTAATTTGGTTTTGGTGTCTTAGGTACTTAAGGGATATGTTTTGGGCATCTTGCAATGGGATAAGAAGAGCAATAGATTAGCTCGAGTTTTTGATCAAGCCGGAACAACATGTTTAGGTCCGATCAAGCCAAGGCACGAACGATTAAGCCACGACACAACGCACGATCGAGCCGAATCAAGGGTCACCATCGAGCCAAACACTTCGATCAAGCCACACACTTCACATTGATCAATAAGGCATTCAACACTTCACTTCAAGGCTTGTCTCCCAACTTGCCTACTACTCACCCCATGCTAAGAAGTGTCCTCTCACACCTTTCCAAGATTCTCCAACAAGCTCTTACACCTCCATCACCACCCTTGTCCTTTCTTTTAACCCCCTCCACATACACCATCTTTGATCCTCCTCCACATACCAACACTTCAATCCCCATCCACAAGCTTTAGGAACATTTCTCCTCCACATGAACATTTCAACCATCACCCTATATAAGGGAGTTCACTACTTATCTTATACTCTCATCACTTTCACACATCCATTACTCTTTTGCAATCGCCTTCTTTGATTTTTCGATCGAAACTACAGTCTCTAGATTCAACGAATTTCAAGAATCATCAACTTCGGTTTTTAACTCTTAAACTCGTGAAAGCTCGATTCGAAATTTTTTGAAATTTGGTTTTGGTTTCAAATTTCTTGTGAAAGTTTATGTTTCTTGGCTTTTGAACATATAATCCAAGGGTTTAAAGCATCAATTTTGACTATGCATGATTCTGGGTTTAGGTTTTGACCGAGTCCTTCGAATTTCGTTTCCATATAACATAACCTAACGACTCTAATTTTATTTTTCCATAGATCACCATGCCAAACAGAGGACTGCCTAGCAGTTCAAGTGGACCTTCAGTTGAGGACATCTACAAGGCGCTGATGCAAGTTGAATTTACTGAGTCAACATTCCCTGATGCAGAAACCTTGGGAACCCTGGACATCCTTGAACAAGTAAAAGCTATATTAAAGGATATGGGGATATCAAGCATGCTTACAATAGAGTTTGAGGCTCACCAGAAACCGACGTGCATGTTCCTGGCTTCTTTGGAAGTGTTCTATTCCGAGGGAACGGAAGGTGACGAGAACAAGGGAGGGTTTATAAGCTTCCAAGATTTGTGTGGTAGAACCAAAAAATTTACCTTTGGTCAATTGAAAACTATCTATGGTTTCAAATGCCAGAGGTTTCAACCTGATTTGTTTGAAAATGTCCCAGACGAGATCCAAATCATTTGGGATGTGATAGGGTCCAAAGACTTCAAGGAAGGAAGAACCAAGAATTCATGCATCCGCCACCCAACGGTTAGATATCCTAGAAAACTCGTATTTCTCTAGACGAGATACCAGCACTGTCTTAGCAGAAGAAATGGACTTCATGCATCTAGGCATTGAGCGATATATCTGCAACACTCTGCAGACCCAGGACCTATTCCGTATTGTCTTTAAAGAGAAGCCATGCCCTTTAAAGATATTCTTGCAGGAGTTGCTGAAGTTCAAAAGACCCTAACTGGATCACAAGGGAGGGGATGATGCCTCAAATACGAATCGGAGGGTGGATAACGCCCATCCTTCAACTTACTCAGGCACCTCTTGGAAGAAATGTCTGGACACCGAGGTTGATGGATATCAATTACCTTAGGGATATTCAGTATATAGTGGGGTATGTGGACGCTCAATTCTACTATCAATTCAGAGCATCGAACAATATGAAGGCAATCTTCTTACTTCTGAACAGTAGGCGTACCACCTTCAGAAGGCATGAGAATTTGCCTTTCAAACACGACACCTCCAACACAAAGGAAATTGTTTATGTAATGATAAACCTGAATCTTTCTCTGACAACCTTTCAAACCTCTCCCTAGATGAGAATTTTTCCAACTCCCAAAACCGGGATAACTGAGGTCCATCTCCATCTACCTGACCATTGTATAATCCATTTCATTTGCATGTGTTTATGCTTTATGTTTTCATAAGTGTGCTTTCTGTTTTTGTTGTCTATCATTCTCCGGAACGCTCCTTAGAATTTGGATTACACAAGAGATGGTGTAATTCGAGTTTGGAGGAGAGTTTAAGAGCTATCTAATGAAGTTATGTTTGTTCCTTTATCCCCAATCCTACATAGCATCTAAAGCATAGAAAAACGATAAAAATTTGAATTTTTTTTGAAAATTATCTTTCAAAAACAGAGTGTTCATGTAGTTGCATTTAGGATGTTAGATTTATAGGTTTGTCATTTGCATCTGCATAGAGAACTAGAAAGATAATAACCTTGTAAGTATGATGTTTTCTCAGAAAATGTAAGTGCCCTGGTTATTAGTTGTCTAATGCATCTTTAATTAGTCTTAAGTAAAACTGCACCATGCTTGGAATGTGAACTTGCATGATCATATGTCTCCTGAAGCATGTTGTGATTTGAAGTTTGCCCCTATCTATTAGAACTTGAATTTGAATGTATAATTATCATGCTTGTGTGCTGAATGTGAACTCATGGATAATATACACATATTTGAGTTATCTTCTACCATTTTGTCACTCTTGTTAACCCAAGTAGAATCTCCACCCTTGAAACTTGCCTTCTTCCAAGCCATGAATCTACGACTGAGTAGCAGGTCTTTTATGGAATGAGCTTGGTAGAACGTGTTAGGTTCGAACTGACAGGAATGGGATCTCATGTAGTTCTACTCCATGCTTTCTGGACTAGATAAGACTAAGTGAAATTCCGTTTTGGGTGTTGGGATGCTTTAGAAATGAATGAAAGCATATGGGTGGCTGGTAAAAGAAAGGGTAGAGTAAAAAACCTTAGGGGAGGAATGGAAAAAGAAACATAATATGCTAGTAAAAGGTTTGGGGGAACAATGGTATAAAAAGGAAGTATGGCTATTGCAGAATAAGAAAAGGATATGACAATGAATTGAAAAGGGTAAAACCTAGGAAGTTAGTGCAAATGAAAAAGGTCAAAAGCCATGAACATCTAAGTAAGGAAGTTCCTAAAACCACTAGCAGTCAAATAAGAAAAACCCTCTCCTAAGAGTAGCTAAGGAAAAGATGAAAAAGGGGAAAATGTGAATAAGTAAGATCACTTCAAATTCTAAAATGGGTAGACTTAGGACCTCCTACCGAGTAGAATCAGGAAACTTAGGTTTCATTAGCATTGGACAGAGGAGGTTCGGTTTCTATATGCGTCTAAGTGTTCTTACCTTTAGCCTTATTCTAAAGCTCATTCCATTTTGAGAGAACCCTATTATGAATCATTAACCAATGCATGAAGGAGTCATCTTTACTCCTTAACCTGTCCCTTGAACAAATGAGTTCATTGAACGCACATGACTTGATCCATGGTTCCTGCTTAATGAATGTTAAAGGGGCAAATGAATTTGAATGCATTGTGGAAGTTGGAACTTGTCTGTAATGAACTGATGAGTATGACTAAGGTTTTTAAGTAGGATGAGCTTTAGAATTGCATTCTAGAACTAGTAACCATGACATTTATATTACATGTGTTAGCAACATATTTTGGTTCTGAGTTCCCACTTTCAAACCTCTCACCTAGACTTCTAAATTACTTGCTTGAGGGCAAGCAAGGATTTAGTTTGGGGGAGTTGATGTCTCTATATTTTTATGAATTTTAGAAGTCATTTAGCATCATTTTAGAGTATTTTAGTTGTACATATGATGCTATTAGCATGTTTGAAATTTTTAGGAAGTTTTGTATTAGCACTCGCATATACATGCATTTTGGAGATTTTTCAGGAGCTTTCAGGATGTTGTTGAAAAATTAGAGAAGTAAAGAGAAAATGCGTGGAACGGAACCAGCTCAAGCGTAGATCAAGTCAAGACTTAAGCAGACCATCGAGCCAATCCATAACTCGCCTTGACCTCATCATGGCCAGCATAAGAAGCGGCTTGATCACAGATCAAGCTCACGTTTGGCCCGGCTCGATCATGGATCAAGCTCATGTTTGGCCCGGCTCGATCATGGATCAAGCTCAAATTAGCATGACTCGATCACGGATCAAGCTCACGTTTGGCCTGACTTTGTCTCCAACCCTAGCCCGGCTCAATCTCCTTATTTCGTCTTGGCACATCGACGGATCGAGACACGCCTAGATCTCCACCTCGGCCAAGCCACCTTGATCCCGTGATCGAGCCATCTCCTCATCTCGATCACATGAATTTCTACACGGCTTGATCACTTGCGTCCTTAAGCTCGAGTTCAAGCAGCTCCGACCTGACCAACTCGAATCAGGATGAACCTGACCCAAGACCCGTTTTTCCTCTGTTTTTTCGTTACTGTGCCATTGATGTTCATATTTTCTAGGTTGGTTTTCTTGACATTTTAGATCTTCATCTTAAGCATCTCTATTCTTTTTGGTCTTCTGCACTAGTTTTAGGGTTTCGTAAAGTCTGTTCTTTGTCGTTTGACCTTAGATCTAAATGTCTTCCTTAGTAGCTATATGTTCACGTTTCTCTGATTTTGCATCCAACATGCTTTGTGAGTAGTGACTTAGGTTCCTTGAGG
>OVBE01016821.1:0-10743 GCA_900406425.1 Iberis pinnata | reverse complement strand
TATATATATCTTTTGAGTTATTCGAATCATTTGATATTATAATTAAACTTCCAAACACTTTCCAAGCCTTGACTTGTCCGACTTGAAATCTCAAGTACTATTGTTGTAGACAATCTCCACTCCCCATGATTACAATTTGCCGCAATCACTAACAACTACAAATGTATTTGTGGTTATGGATATACTTTTATAAATAAATAAAACTGTGAATATGGATACTATACCAATATTAACTTAAAAAACGATGAAATAGAAATTACTAATAGTTTAATTTTAATTTTAATATAAATAATATATTTTTAATAATTAAATATATACATGGTTTACATTAAAGCAAATAAAATTTGATTTCTTGGTTTTTCTCACATACTTATCTTAATTTTTAGGTTTTGATTATTATTTTATCATTTTATAAACCACTATAATTTTTATTGTTTTTTGGTGATAAATTCATTTATCTGAACTATGAATAGTTTTTAATCTTAATTAGAACTATGAATATTTTGATACAATAAAATTGGGTATCGGTCAATTCATACACAAACTGTTTCATTATATCGTATTCATACATGAATTTAGGTTCTGTGCAATTTCATACATGAATTTATATTTATAATCCATTCATGCACGATTATAAATATTGTAATAATTTATACGTTGACATCAACACCGTAATTAAACCGCTAACGACCAATAAAATATGTTGAATTCATATATGAATTAATAGAAATATGTTAATTCATACATCAGCGTAATTTTAGAAAACTAATCATAGATTAAGAAGTATATGAATTTTATGTACATGACTCCTTAGTATATAAATATCATTTTACATATTTAAAATTAATGGTAATATACTTATTATTTTATAAAGTGACCATTAAATCATGAGCTAATTTGCGAAATAGCAACAGCATCGACGAAATTATGAGAAATTTACAATCGCGTGTATAATTGGTTTTTTGGAATTAATATGCACGCGATATCTCGACTCGCTCCTTCAGTGGGATACACGCGCTACGAAGAAAAGGAGTGTAGGCCAGCTGTCTCTGTTTCGATGTCAGGCGCCTCTATCAAATCACAGATGTCTTCTGCATTTGTCTAAACTGTATCGTAACAAAAGAACGAAACAATTCGAATTTTCCCCCAAAAAGAAGAGCAGGGCAAAGCTGGATTTCTAAATGAGGGATAGTAATTTAGGTATTTGTCTGCAGAAACAAAAATCCGACTCCAATGGATGGTATACCAAACGTGCCGCCGGTGGAGGGGGTAAGAAGATTATCGGTTGTAAGTTTTTCTCGTTATATATATTGTCCGACTTAATAACTTAAGCGGAGAAGGTACTACTTAATGATCCTATTTTGAAACAGTAAACTTGCCGAGAGGCCCACCTGCGAAGAAGATAAATAGTAAAAAATGAAAAAAAAATTAAAACGAGCTTCACTAAAGATTAAAAGCGTTTAAATCAAATTCTAATAAGAAATCTGAAAGTAGAATGGAAACCTCGAAAATCACCCCATCCCTAGATAGATTCGAAGCAGTAAGCAATGGAAAAGGAAACTCTGGTTGGCTAAATTGAATAATAGGATCCGCTAATGTAGAGCATGCCATACGTATGATAAATAAACTACTCGTTTTGATATACGAACTATTCGTACAGTTAGGTAGAATTCATAAGAAATTAGGGTAAAAGGATAACATAAACCAGAATATATACCTTAAAGAGACAACTAAACCCAAATAGGACAATAATAAACCCAAGATATGAACCCTGAAAACGAAAAGTAAACCCCAAATATACCCACAAATTATCTCAAGACCACTAAGCATAGTAAAAAATCATACAATAAAACTGAAAAATATACCCAAAAAATAAACCCAAAGTGTAAACACAACGTTCCGTTCACCTTATATATATTAATCGTAAAGTAAAAGTGATGTCATTTTTGGATGATTTGTAGTTGACCACTCAAGATCCAAAATATACCCAAAAGTGGGAACTAAATCCAAATAAGACAATAGTAAACCCAAATAATAAACCCTAAAATGAACATTAAACCCACAACTATACCCACACATTCGTTCAGAAACACTTACCATAGTAAAAGACAAACCTTAATACGAAACAATGTGCCCCAAAAATAAACCCAATTTGTAATAAAGAAGGTTCTGTTTAACAGTTATATATTAATGACAATATACAAATTATTGCAATTATTTTGATGATTTGCAGTTGAGTACTCAAGACTTAGTCAGAGTTGTGGTGGGAAACTGGATGAAAATGCCAACTGGAAAATGGTCGTTTATACGCAAACTGAGTGAGGAGATAAAGCAAATACGAATTTACCTTGGCATGTCATATGGAGAACTTGTCAATTTGGTTGCGGGGACTATTGATTTTCGAGGCTCGCTTATAAATATGATTATCTCCTATGAGTACTATCCTCATTGGATGTTGGTAGGGGAAGACAGTCAAGTAGATCCACAATATATAAAGGGGAATGAGGATGTGTGTGTCTTTGTGAAAATGCGTAGGGACATAGAGGAACTAGATTTGTTTGTGACAATTAAACAAGAAATTACGGGTAATAAGGGAACTAGTTATTGCTTTTGGGAGAAAACACCAAACTACGAAAGGTCTGCAAACGAGGATGACACAACAAGCGATGAAACGTACAACGACACAAGTAGCTATTACTTTCAGGAAAATGCAATGCAAGCATCAGAGGGAGGAGAGGCAGATGACACTTCAGAAGCTAAGACCCATAGTGAGGATGCAACCAGTTGCTACAAGTCTGATGAAGATGAAGTGACAGTGATACGACTAGTAGATGTACCAAGTACCTATGTTGATAGTTTAACTACTCATTTGATTATAGAAGGTGAACCTAGTAGGAGAAATCGTATAGATGTCAAAGGGAAGGGTATTTTTCAGGAGGACGATGTGAATGTACACCCGGATCCACCGGTTCTGGACATGAGAATATTACCTGTACAAAGTCGATTGCAAAATTAAAATTTTCAATCAATGCTGTAAACAGAAATTTTAACTTCAAAACAGCACGGTCTTCACCCGATTGCATGGTCCTCAAATGCACATCAAGTGTATGCCCATGGCGCATCTACGCTGTGAGGGTGGACATCTCTGAAAATTTTCAAATCAGATTAGCGATGTTCGAGCATTGTTTTACAATAGATGAGCGATGAAATTATCATAAATTGGCAACAACCCCAAGTAATTGTTGAATTGGTTGCGAAGCATTACTTATGCGTAAAGAAGGGTCCTAATCCTTATGGTGTGAGGACAATTATGCTAGATGATTTCCATGTGAATGTTTCATACTGGAAAGCTTGGAGGGCTCGCGAGTTTGCGATGGACGTGACCCTAGGATCAGTTGCTGGAAGCTATGCTATTATGCCGAATTACATGGCGTTGTTAGAGCATATGAATGATGGTAGCAGATGTTACATGGAATATATAACCGAGAGTGATGGGAAAACCCGATTCTATTACAATTTCATTGCCCTGGGTGCTTCTGTGAAGGGTTTTGCGTATCTTAGGAAGGTGGTTGTCGTAGATGGAACATCTTTGAAGACTAGATACGGTGGTACGTTACTGACCGCAGTTGGTCAGGATGTTAATTTTCAAGTGTTCCCTTTGGCGTACGGCATCGTTAACAATGAGAACGATGATTCTTGGGAATGGTTTTTCAACAGATTGAAAACGTTTGTATGTGATTCTGCTGATTTGGTGATTATATCAGACAGGCATGCAAGCATATATGCTGGTCTTAAGAAGGTATGGTAACCAAAAACACAGACTGGTAGAAAATATACACGTTTCAATATTCAGTATACTGATGTTAAATATGTTGTTATGAAATTGTAGGTGTACACAAGGGCGAGACATGCATGATGCGTGGTGCATTTGTACCGGAATGTGAAAACAAACTTTTAGCCTAAAACTCTTGGTTATCTAATGATGCAAGCAGCGAGATCATACAAAATCAATGATTTTAACAACAAATTCCTGCAAATACAGAATACCAACCCTCTCTGCGCTGCGTACATACTCGATATTGGTAAGAGCTAACGGCAATTAATTAAGACATTACTAGTAGTCCATTTTCTCACCGGATGATGTGTACAGGTTTTACGCATTGGACACGTTCTCATTTTTAAGGGAGACGATATAACATAATGGACTCGAGCATCTCGGAGTCGTGGAATAATATGTTGAAGGAAGCAAGAGAGTACCCATTGGTGACAATGCTTGAGTAGATTAGGAGTCAGATTATGACGTGGTTTCCTATTAGGCGTGAAACAGTGAAAAAAATGGAGGGTGACTGTTGTTTGACACCCCAGGTACGAAAGAGGGTTGAATGCAACTACGAGGACGCAATGCAAATGGTTGTGAAATCCATTTGTCCAACACAGTACGAGGTCAAAACCCAAAAAGGCGGAACGTACCTAGTTAATTTTGATGACGGATGTGGTAGCTGCCGAGAGTTTCAATTGATTAGAATTCCATGCGGGCATGCACTTGCGGCAACATCAAGTGCCGAGAACATATATCCAATACCTTATGCTGGAGGCAATGCACTAACAGGTGCGGCGTTCAATAAGGATAAGGAGTTAATGCCGCCTAAGGTTAAAAGGCCTCCTGGTCGGCCAAAGAAACTAAGGATTTTATTGAAGGGGGAGTATAAGGTAAGATTTAACCTTGTGGTGAACTTGTAAAGGAGGAAAAATTTGGTTAGATTATCGTGATGGTATATTGACTATTTTTAGGTCGTTGGACAAAGGAAGTGCAGCCGTTGCCATGGAAAAGGAAATAATAAGGCAAGTTTTCGTAATCCGTTGTGGGGAGTTTAGTTCGCAAGCGGAGTGGTGGAAACCGGTTTTTGGGGCACCGGATTAATAGCTGGAAGCGGGGGAGGTTGTTTTTTGGGGTTGTGTACCAAACGGTCGTAGCTGTTTAAGGTTCTCTTGTGGTGCTTATAAAAAATAAGTTAGACTGTTTTAAGTCGTTTGTATACCAATCACAGTAATCAGTACACCTTGTTTAATTATTGTTTTTGTAATGAAGGCGAAACCCACATGCCACGATGTATTAACGGTATTTAAATGCTTTGTTGCTCAAATATTGTAAGCAAGATGCCCTCTGGATTCTATGTTGCCAAAGTTTGAGTTGGTGTTGTTAAATGGAGTAGGTGTAACACAACTAAATGACATGAAGTGTTAGAAGCTTAGAACATGTTGCAAACAATAAAAGTCATGAATAGTTTGTTCTAAGAGAGGAACACACAAAGAAGTTGTTCAGTTGTAAGATATGAAGAGTAAGCTAATTTNGTTGGAGGATCGGTAACAAGGGCTTCGAAACATTCCATCCCATAGTTCTTCGCCGCCACTTTCAGATATTTCTTGCCTAACAATGACGATTCGTCAATGTGATCAAGCGAATGTTGTTCCATGAGTACGAGTGACGCAACACCAGAAAGAGCTGAGACAGAAGAAGAATGACATTATGCGTTTGTAGAATTGTACTTAAAGGTAAATGTATGAGCGTAATTAAAGAACAAACCTGGGTCGTCTAGTACGACATCTAATTCATTTCTGTCTATCTGAAACGGATCCAAACCAAGTGGTTCAACCTTGGTGAAGACCCTTTGTCATTTTATGAAAAATGGCAACATTTTTGACATGAACTAGAGCTCGTGCTCGACCTCTGATTTGGAGAGAATTTGATAGTTACAATCGAGAACTTCAATCGATCTTTGTTTCAAGTCAATTGCAAGACCTAGCTAGTGGTTTCTTTGGATGATGATTGCATAGTATATAACGTCCATCGAGGAGAACCACTTTGGACGGTTCGCTATTGGTAGAGTTGAAGCAACCGAGGACCAGAACTTGCCCTTGTCAACAGTGCATTGGAACGAGCCCCACAAACGTCGCATTTCTTGCACCCAACTCGTTGGCAAAAAATCATATCTACAGTTCTGTATTTTGTCTCTCCAAAGCTGAACATCAAGGAGAACAATGTCCATCACCTATAGATAACATAACAATTTAGAAGTTACAATAGGAATATACTAACTACTGAGTACCCGAAATCAGTTATGAGATGATTCACGTAGGTTGGGTTGCCATATTTCAGTTGGCTCGAATAGGACAAAAAAAGCGTGTTCTCAATGGCGAAATTGTCTTGTCCATGATAAACCCTGTAGAGAATAAGAGGAGCGTAAGCAGTACAAACAAGGACATGAACTTTTAAGGTTGTAGAAAGTCTTAAACTGGAATTCTCGCGACACAATTGGAAGTTTTGGCATTTAATTGGTGGTGGGTTGTCAAATGCTCTGAATTCCATATTCAGAGGAAATAGAGTAACCTCCCACAGATTTTCATCCTCCACTATTGGCGCGACAACCTTTTTCTTAACTTGACGTGGTTGCATATTTAAGCTTGACTTGGTTTGGTTTAGCGGCAACGTTCTTATTAATCCTTGAACTTCTGCGAACTACTTCTTTGGTTGTTTCTTTCTTGCTTTTCTCAGCCTTACTCCTCATTCTAGGACAAGTTTCAAAAGAATCCTTATTTTTTTTGGGTTTTAAACATCCTCAGTTCTTCTTCTCACCTTCTCACGAATGGTAGAAAAAGTTTCATGTTCCTCTGCTCCGCCACCTTTCATTTGTATTTCTGCTTCCTTTGCCTAAGAAGTAGAAATAGCGTAGTCAAAATATTGCAAATAATATACAAAGAACTAAGTGAAGGAACAAGTTTAAACATAGATGGTAATATTGGTCATTAGTGATGCCCGGGCCCATCCACTAATAAAGAATGGTCGAACACCAGAATACCTGTAAGGCATCAACAGATGACAGTAAATGTAAGTTGTTTGAGAAACTCATATAAATATCTGACTGAAATGTGCTTTCAACATACGAGATCAGACAAACCTATGAGGTACGATATTGAAAAAACCCTGACCAAAAAAGGGATGTACGCATGACAATGATAGTAGAAATGGAAGATTACCTTCAGTAATACCTGAGGTTGAACTCCCCCTCCATGTGTTCTTTTTATAAAACCTGGAACTGCAGGTTTGGTTGTTGTTTCATTGGTTTCCTGAAAAAGGGATGGAAGAACCGTCTCCTACTCCTCACGAGGTTCGCTTCCTGTATTTTGCAGTGGGAATGATTGACTATGCACTTCTCTGATGGCTGGTGAAACAGTTGGACCTAGATCTTTGCGCTGTTCTCCATCATCAGGTTGAGTTGGCAGAGTTTGGCCTGCAAACGGGGGAATCTAAAGACGCCATTATTGGTCAGTTTGAATATACAAATTACATAAACCAACCGAGTAGTTTGAGTATCAATATACAGCAGGAAATGTGAGAAGGCAACCTGGGACATTAGTGTTTTGCTGTTGGGTAGCATCTTCTTATGATAAATGCAGGTAGAAAGACGGAGCTTCGATGTCCTCGAGGTGTGTTGCGATGTTGGCAGTGCATGGAGTATGGGAACCTATTGAAACATTTATAAGAAAACACAAAGCTATCAAACCATATAGGAAAGGGTGATTGTTTGATTGGTTGGTTGGGTGTAACTATCACCTGTGGGAACAGTTTATATCCTCATTGGTGACCTCTGATTATCACATCTTGAGGAACCACCCATTTCTTCGACAACAACATTTTCAAAACTTGTCTCTGGAGGGTTCTCGCGAAAGACAAAACGGATTATATCTTCAACCTCGTTATCTGATACCATTTTGTTGCCCCCTCTGCACTCGGCGGACTCAGAAGATTTTCCTTCGTCGTCTGAAAATGGAAGTCTGTTAGTTTTGGAGTGCATAAAACTACAGATTACATAGGGAATGTAATAATGTGCCTTTTGTACCAGTGATAGGGTTCTCTCTGACAGGATGATCATCTCCTTTTTTTTAGTGACATAACCGGTTTTCAATTCACTTAATAACTTCTCAATCTTTTGGTCGATGTGGTTGATGACACTTTTGTTGTATCCTTCAAGAAGTGGTAGGGTTTTCTCTTGAATGAGGTCAGCAACTTTACGGACAAATAGGTCCTAATCGAAAGGCACATCTGCTTGATCATGTGAAGAGGGTATTGCACGAGATGGTCTCTCCTCCGGTCCTTGTTCACAGTCATCAGCGGCATCGCTCTTGCTACTTGACTCATCGTCCTCCCTCTGCGCTTTACGGTGCCTTTCTTGTGATTCGATGACATTAGCAACACGCAAACCACCAATCCAAGAGTTGACTTCAAAAGAGAAATCTTCTTCTATTAAATTTAGAAGGTAGTCAACAGACGCATCAGGCTTGTCATCATCAATTTCAGTTTCCTCGACTAACTCTGCGGCTTCTTTACTTAGCAATGAAATGACAGAAACCTGTGTAATCAGCGTGTATGAGAATTAGAACATGATAGACTATTTGGATATGCGAAGTACCGAGTTTATTATAGTATACTGAATATCGTAAGAACGGTACTCACTTCACCAACTGCGTCTAACGACCAGAACATTTTGTTCTTCAGGTGGAGACTCATTTGACTTATAAAAGAAACCATCTCCTCAATAGATGCACCTCTTTGGACCATGGACTGAAGTATAGAATTTTGAACTATTGGAGGATAACATGCGACTATCACTAGGATCATCGCATGGGCAAAACCTTGTTTGGAAGTGGTTTCTTGGGTGTAGTTGAAAAGATCTTTGGACTTTGTGCTCTCAACAGTTAGGTAGAAGGATTCCCTTCCCCATGGGTAGTTCATAAAATCTTCAAGGTCAAGGAGGTGGTGAACCCTTTCTTTTGTTATCTACGTATTGTTCGATATTGGGCAAAGTATGCCATCAACAAGAAGCAGTAGCGATAAGCGAAGCCTTGTAAGTCGGTCCTTGGACTTGGTTCCCTCTAGCAGTTGTTGGTGAATCCACGAGGCAGTGGGTTTCTTTTCACTGCCAAATAGCTTGAGCCAAACGCTCTCGAGACTTGTGCTTGCTTTACCCTTTCTCTTTTTAAGTTTTTGGAGGCGTAATTTCTTAGCCTCCTCGTTCTCCTGACCGCACTTCAATCCCGTGACAACAGCAAATTCTTGAATACCATAGCATATGGGTTTCCCAGCAAAAACCCACCAAAGCTCGTTTTCTTTCTTCGTCACTAACTGCCTTGATAGTATGTAGTGTAGAAAGACGAAGGAGAATTCGTGATTCTCCATTTGCAAAATCATCTTGAACTGTGAATTCATTACGAATTCCAAATCTTCAGGATCTAATGCCTGCTTAATGTGCTGAAATGCCCGAAGATTAAAATACTTATTGACCCAGCACTTCCCCCACGCTCATGATTTAATTCAAATAGCCTTTGAGGAAGTTTGTGGCTGGTTCCTTCTTCCATCTACACACTGCAATGGCAATGGCGTAGAAAGTCAATACTCAGACTATTGAAACAAGTACTCAATATACTCAATACAGAGAAAAATATTGATATGTGTACCCATTTGGGAACGCACATAACAGTTACATAGTTTCTAACCACGATACCCAAAAATAAGATGCAAGAGAAGCAAATTTGTTTAAACGCGAATTTGCAGGCATGCAAGTTATAGGAAGAGAGGATAATGTTACAAATTGGTATGCATTATAAGAATTGAACCGGTTCTGATAATATGTTAACAAATCCCCAATTGGAAAATCTCTTAGAAGAATCATTACGAAAGAAGACAAGATTCTGCAGAGAAACAGTTAACGCCTAATTATCTATCCCTATATTTAACAAATTTGGGGCAATATCAATCAGTTAACTAAAATTAACGTAATAGTGAAGTGCGATTTACCTTCGTTAAGAAAACCTAATCCAAGTTATGTGAAGTGGGTTTTTGCTTCGACGAATCTCTGGGACCTTTGACGGTGGTTACTGTTCAAGTTTTGTTCTCTGTCTTCAAATGCTTTCAATATTTAGAAATGAGGCACTCAAATTCAATTTGATTTAACTTGTAGCAGTTGAGAAATTTTAAGAAGGAAGTTATGGCTGACGGTTGAGTTTTCTCGGCATCAATTATCAGGAAAGAGAAGAAGAAGTTTGAAGATTAATGGAAAAGAAATAATTATTCTTCTGATAAAGGTAGTCTAGAGAAATAGAATAACTGTTTCGAATGATAGGGGTTATATCGGTTATATTGTATAATGTCGAAGGAGGGAGAGAGATAGCACAGGTTTAGGTGTTATTTTGTTAAATATATGATATGTTAGTATTATCTAGTGCAATTACCCTTAAATCATTTCCAAGTGTTATTTTTATTATTTTTTAACAATAAATAGGTAAACATATTTTTATTATCAATTAAACGAATAATTATTGTTTTTTTATGACCCTGGTATCCTGAGCCCCGAAGGATTTCGATTAGCCACAAAGCGTCCGCAGTCGCCGAAGATATCTAAAAGGGCCGCCAAAATTAACTTCATTTTAATTTACGGCAGCTGGGATTCGAACCCATGTGACGGTACTCACAGTTGTGAACCATTTACCACCAAAGTTAGAAGATCTCGTTAAGAATAATTATTTTAAAAGTTAACAAAAATAATTGTTCTATCATAGAATATCTAATACCTATATTCATTTAAAGGTAAGTGATACCTACAAGTATTTATTTATTTGAAAAGTACCAAAATATTGTTTATAAAATGCTTTTAGAAATATGCAAACTACAAAATATATATATATATA
>OVBE01016820.1:0-10743 GCA_900406425.1 Iberis pinnata | reverse complement strand
TTTCGCGTGCCCTTACTCATTCACGGTTTGGTCGGACCTGACAAGGCCATTGATATCGCGCCTGCCATCACCAGATTGGACTGCAACCCTAGCACTCCTTCAACGCCGTTCTTTCTCCAGAGTTGATAACATCCTACTTCGACTGTGTTTCCAGACAACTATATATCTCTTATGGAAGGAACGTAATGGTCGACGTCACGGTCAACCACCTCACAACTCGGCCGCAACTCTCTCTCTGATCACCCGGACGATCACGGACCGTATTACCAGCCTCGGTTATTTACCGCCAGCACCTCTATCCGCCCTGCACACACGATGGCATGCTCTTTACCATTAGCTCACAGGCGCGACTTCACTAGTTTCTCATATTTTATGATGCATTGGGATTGTACTCTTTTTCCTGGTTCTAGTTTTGTCCCACTGAGTTTTCTAGAATCAGGTTTTAACGAGGCAATCTCGCATCTCTTTATTCTTCAGTGATTACCATAGTCCGCTTCGGACAAACTATGTGTACATAACTCTATTTTTTATATATAATTTTAAAATTTCATCAAAAAAAAATTTTTAAATAAAAAATAAGTTTTTAGATTTGGATTTCACTATTTAAAGTTTAGGTTTTAGTTTTCAAATGATTAAGGTTTAGTTCTAGGATTTATGATTTAAATATGAAGTTTTAAAATTATTTTAAATTTGTGTTATTTATTGATGAAAATATTTTTGTTGTATATTTAGAATTATCGAATGTGTGATATTCTTAGGACACAAATTTAAGAAAATGATATTTTTAAAAATTATTACAAATTATTATTATAGACCTTTGAGATTTTGTAAGCCTTTCTTTTTTGTAAAAAAAAAAGGAATGGAACGTATTTTTGATGTCTTTTTCGTTTAATTGATTCTAAAATATTAACAACTGAACAAATATGTTGATATGGCCGAGTTGGTCTAAGGCGCCAGATTAAGGTTCTGGTCCGAAAGGGCGTGGGTTCAAATCCCACTGTCAACATTTCTTTTGTTTTTTAAGTGAGTTATTGATTATGAATTTGTAATACTAGTTAAAATCTATTTTTATTTATTTAGTACATATTATTAAATTTTAAAATTTAAAATTTAATTTTGTATTTTAATAAATCAAATCATTATAAATGTATTATGTTGGGTTTCTTTTTGGTTGGGGGAAATTTAATTTGTGCCTAATAAAATCATGAGAATAATATTGGGCTTAGGGTTTAGTACAGTGAGTATATAAGATACTCTTAAACCTAAAACAAAAAGTAGATACAAAAAATAAAGAGAGGTGATTTTCAGATTTAAGAAAAGAGAGAAAATAGTTTTGTCAGGTTTTATTATGGAGAACATTTGGAAACTCAAACGTGGTCCGATCTTGCGAAAAACTTGAGGAAAGATTTGTGACTTATTGAATTTGATATTCAACAATGAATATTATATTTCAACGGTTGTTTTGTAAGATAATCGAGTTTTAGCGTGGATGTTCGCTGCAGTGGCGAGTCCAGATTTCTGCATAAGTTGTCTTCAGTGTTTGAGAAATTCGATGGTGAGCTCTTCTCCGTTTGAGCTGAAATTTTGCAGAGGTGTTCCTTACTTTTTTATACAGGATTTGACAGGTGGAAATTTTTCGTGGTGGCCAGAATCTTAGTGAATTTAGGGTCCTTTGGGACTGCTTATTTCTAGGCTCTTGTAGTGTTCTCTTGTTGGTGTTGTCTTATGTTGGAGATTGCTCTCTTGAGCCTTAGTCTCTGGATATTTTATGTCGTGGACAGGGAAGACGTGGTTGTAACTCATATTCATTTACATAGTGGATGATAATGTGTTGCATGATATTGGAAATGAGACTAATACTCGTTCTTTGTGGTTGAAGCTAGAGCAATTATATGCTCGGAATACCGAGAATAATAAGATGTACACTATGAAGAAGTTGCTTGAGTTGAGATATCAAGAAGAAAATCTGATGACGGATCACTTGAATGCGTTACAAGGATTTCTCAACAAACTTTCATACATGGGAATCAAGTTTGATGATGAGATTCATGGTCTTTGGCTTCTTGGTATACTTCCAGATTCTTGAACGATAATTAGGATGTCTCTTTGTAATTTCGCGTCGGAAGGTGTTATTTTGATGGACTCAGTAAAGAACAATGTGATGAATGAGGAAACTAGGAGGCAATCAAATCCTAGTTCTTCGCGCTCATATGTTTTGGTTACTCAGTCAAGGAGGAGAAGTGCCCAAAGACAAGAAGAATATGATCAAAAGCAAATCTAATAAGTTTGCAAATTTGGAGTGCTTTATTGTCATAAGAAAGAACACATGAAGAAGGATTGTTGGAAACTAAAGAAAGACAAAAATCTTGGAAGAAAGCAAGAAGATGGTGAAGATTTAGTGACTGTCACCGAGGATAAATTTCTTATTCTTATTGAAAATGATGCCATTAATGTTGCATGCCAAGACACTAGATGGGTGGTTGATAGTGGAGCTACTACTAATGCTATATCACAACAAGATTTGTTATCCACCTATACATTAGGTAATTATGATTATGTGAATATGGATAATGGGTGTTGCTCAGGTTGTTGGAATTGAAGATATTTTCTTGGAGACTAGTATTGGTACTAGACTTTTGCTCAAGGGTGTTAAGCTTGTCTCAGATGTTCGGTTTAACTTGATCTCTACATGAATACTTGATGACAAGGGTTTCTATAATTTATTCAGATGGGTAAATTAAAACTTTCACATGGTTTTATGGTTGTGGCTTGAGGTGATAAGTCTTCGTATTTTTATTGGATGCAAGCTAAGGCTTTTAAAGACATTGTTAATACATTGGAGAATGATGATGCCATAAAGTTATGGCATAAGATACTTGGTCACGTGATTTTATGTGTTGTAAAAGAATGAGGCTATTTCACGTATCTCTGGTTTACGCTTGAAAAAGTGTGCGCATTGTTTGCAGGGAAACAACACAAAGTTTCTTTCAAGTCTTCTCAGCTTTCTAGGAAATCTAAGATACTTGATATATTACATTCAGATGTATGTAGTCCAATGAAGACAAAACCTCTTGGTGGTGCATCATATTTTGTCATTTTTATTGATGATCATTCTAAGAAGTTGTAGATATACACTATAGAGATGAAATATCAAGTTTTGAGATATTTTTGTAAGGCTTAATTTGATCTTGTTCTATTGCATTTGTTATTGAGTTGATTTTTGTATGATCTTGACACAGGATTTACGAGTTCCCCTTGAGAATCAAGGGTACATCTCGATGATTCTTGAGTCACACCTTCACTATGAACCTTTGAAGAGAATTACAAGGTTGTTAAATCCTAAACTATATTACATAGAGTACTAGCTACTAAAATTGTCTATGATGCTTGGTTATCTTGCAGATTCTTGGTAACTTTGAAGATTCTTGGAGCAGCTTAAAGAAGACGAAGACGAAGCTTAAAGAAGATCGTAAGTCTCTTATTCACTCTTATAATGCTCTGCTTTAAATATGTTTCTTAACAGATTTAACAAACACTTGCGCAGGGCCTAACTGAACATGAAGCCCAACGACTTCCATTTCTTATCTAGTTAACACACAACCCATACAAAGCTTAAAGCCCAGTGACAAAACCAGAAAACACTCTCAAAAACTCCACCTTTGTCGCGTATTGTCTCAACCCTAACACTTTCTTGACTGTTCAACTCCTGTGAAGGTTTCCAAACCTTTCTTCGTATGAAACGCTGGAAACACTGGACCCACCACCTTCCGGCATGGTCAATCGCCACAGGTAATCACTCTTTGCGTCCTGCAGAACACAAATACTCTTAATTTCCTTCTTCTTGAGAAAACTGAACTTTCCTCTTCCTTACAAGTATTGGTCTTCACTAAGAACTCTTTTAATGCATCATGTGAACCCGAATCTGCAAGGTAATCCTCTAGTTCACTATCTTCTGAAACTCTTAGAAACAATACTTTTCCTTTGTTGATTTTCCTGTGACGCAAAACTGATGTCACTTTACCTTTGTTGCGAGGTGACCAAATCAACCAGCTCAACTCACAACCAGCTCCACTTGGAACTACAGAGAGTTCACCCCGAGAAGTACTAGACACTTCTCAAAGTTCTTCCCAGTAAGCTCTTGGTAAGCATATCTGACGGATTCTCTGTTGTGTGAATTTTGTGAATCTCCATTTCACCATCCGTTATCAAATCCATAATTTTATGAAATTTGACTGCTATATGCTTAGTTCTCCCTTTATATACATTGTTCTTTGCTAAGCTTATTGCACTATGTGAATCACTGTGAAGTTTGAACTTATCTTCAATAAATCCTAACTCTGAGCAAAAACCCTTTAACCATAAACCTTCTTTGGCACCCTCTGTTGCTGCCATATACTCAGCCTCTGTAAGGGACAATGTCACTACATGCTGAAGACTGGATTTCCAGCTAACCAAATTTCCACCCACTTTAAAAACATAACCATATACAGACCTACGCTTTTCTAGGTCTGCTGCATAATCAGAATCAGTAAAACCTTCAATTAACATATTCTCATCTTGCTTGCTGAAAGTTAAACTCACATCTGATGAACCTTTAATGTACCTGAGAATCCACTTCACAGTTGACCAGTGAGACCTTCCTGGTTTGGCCATGAACCTACTGACTAAAAAAATTGCATAAGCTAAGTCAGGGCGTGTGCCAATCATATCATACATAATGCTTCCCACTGCACTAGCATAGGGAGTTGATTTCATAAAATCATTTTCTGATTCCCATTTTGAATATGTCAAGCTTCTCAATTAAAATTGGGAATTTGTTGGTGTGATTACAGTCTTAGCTTCTTTCATACCAAAAGTTTTCACTACTTGAGTTAGATATTTTCCTTGTGTTAGTCTTAGTAGGTTCTTCTTTTTATCTCTGGTTATTTACATTCCTAAAATTTTTGTAGTCAGACCCAGATCTTTCATCTCAAACTGCTTGCTCAACTCTTTCTTCAACTTCTGAATTTCCTTTATGTCCTTAGCTGCAACTAACATATCACGTACATAGATTAGTAGGAACAATATGTTATCAATGTTGTTGCCCTTTCTGTAGACACATGAATCATATGAACTTCTTTGAAACTTTTGACTCTTCATGAACTGATCAAACTTCTAATTCCATTGTCTTGGATACTGTTTTAACCCATAAAGAGATTTCTGCAATAACCACACATGATCTTTTCTTTTAGGATCAGTAAATTTCTCTGGCTGGTTCATATAAATGGTTTCATCCAATGAGCCATGTAGAAATGTTGTTTTCACGTTTAGTTGCTCTAGTTCTAAGTTGAAGTTGGCAACTACTGATAGGATAATCCTTATTGACACATGTTTAACAACTGGTGAAAAAAATTTCATTGTAGTCAACCCCTTCAATTTGTGTGAATCCTTTTGCAACTAGTCTAGCTTTGAATCTTGGTCCTTCTACTCCAAGAATTCCTTCTTTCCGTTTGAAGATCCACTTACATTCAACTGGATTCTGTTTTCCTGGTCTAGGAACAACTTTGAATGTGTCATTTTTTCCTTAGTGATTCCATTTCTTCATTTATGGCAATGTGCCACTTTTTCTAGTTTTTACTCCTTTTAGCTTTTGCAATACTTCTTGGTTCTTTTATTTCAATGTCTTTAGAACAAGCTACTGCATAAGCCAGATAGTCTGCATCTTCAAATCATGATGGTGGCCTCATGTTCTCTCTCTTGACCCTGTCTCTTGCTAACATGTAGCTACTCAAATTTCCTATCTCATTTGAAAAGTCTGCTCCTTGTTCAATATGTTCATTCTCTTCTGATTCCTCTGATCATGATTCAGCTCCACCTTGGTCACTTGTTCTTGTTCCTTGTAGCTGAGCCTATTTCTGATTTACAGTTAACTCCTTGTGCTTCTTTGATTGTTTCCCTTGTATATCATCTTTATACATTGTTTCTTCCTGGAATACCACGTTTCTACTTATTGTGCATCTGGCTTCTTCTGGTAGCCACACTCTAAAACTTTTTACCTCTTGTGGGTAACCCATAAAGTAGCCTTTCATTGCTCTAGGACTTACTTTATCTTACACAGTATGAACATAAGCAACACAACCAAACCTTCTAAGATGTGAAATATCAATTTCCTTTCATGTCCATATTTCTTCTGGAATCTTGTACTCTAGAGCAGAGGTAGGAGATTTGTTTATCAAATACACAGCAGTGGATGCTGTTTCAGCCCAAAACCTTTTCTCAAAGCCTGTCTCTGCCAACATGCTTATGACTTTATTCATGATAGTCTTGTTCATCCTCTCAGCTACTTCATTCTATTGGGGGTGTGTAGGCACATGTTTTATGTCTTTAGTACCTATATTTCTACACAAATAATCAAACAGAGTATTACAATATTCCAGGCCATTATCAGTCCTAAGGCATTTCAACTTCTTTCCAGTTTGATTTTCTACAAGTGCTTTCCAATCTACAAAGTTCTGATATGCTTCATCCTTTGTTTTTAGAAAATAAAACCATAATTTTCTACTATAATCATCTATAAAAGTTATGAATTACCTTCAACTTGAAAACTAGGTTCTATACCAAGAGATCCCCAAAGATCTGAATGCACATACTCTAGAGGTTCCTTGCCTAAATGCTTACCTTTCTTGAAACTTTGTTTCTGCAATTTACCTAGTACATATTCTTCATAGAACTTAAAAGATTTAATTATACTACACCTAGATGTCCCTGTTTTTCAAGTATCTTCGTGACTTTTTGACTCATATGTCCAAGTCTTGAATGATATCTCTTTGTAATATCATCTACTTGAACGGAAACGGCTGCTTCACCCTTTGCTACGCTTCCTTGTAGGTAGTATAGACCATTTTCATATTTTCCAGATATTACTTTCTCACCTTCTTTAAAGAATGTAATGAAAAAATCTTCACATGTATACTTACAACCATCCTTTTCCGTTTGACCATAAGAAATTAAATTCTTGCCCATAGTAGGCATATATCTCACTTCAGTTGGAATAACTATAGAATTATCAGGGTTTACAATTTTGATTTTACCTCACTGTATGAGTTATTGCCCATAAGGACTTTGCCTCCTTCAAATTCTCTTAGGTCACTTAGATACTCTTTGTCACGTGTTATGTGGAAGGTACAACTTGAATCCATAATCCATTCACCTTCCTTATAATTTACACTTGCTGTTAACACCATAGGATCTTTCACTTCTGCAATGTTTGCAGAGTTCTCCTTCTGTTTATCCTTTCTTTCTGGACAATCTTTCTTCCAATGGCCTTCTTTTCCACAAACAAAACAACCATTTTCATTCTTGTTTTTTCTTTTGGACTTGGATTTCCCTTTTGTCTTAGACTTGTCCTTTCTAGCTATGTTTTGTTTCTTTTGGTTTTTACCTTTGGATTCTACAATTAGGCCTTCTGCACCTATTTTAGGCTTTAGAGAAATTCATTTTTTTCTGAGTTCCACTTCCTTAGCATAGGCTAAACTGATTACAACTTATGTGGTCAAAGAATCCTTCTTTGAGCCATACTTTAATGTGTGAACTAGTTGATCATAGCTTGGGGCAGACTTGTTAGGATCTGAATTGCTTGATCCTCATCATGAATGATTATGCTTAGGCTTGCTAAATCAACTATTAATTTCAAGAAACCATCCAAGTTCTCCTCTATTGATTTTTTCTCATCCATCTTGAAACTTGCAAATTTCTGTTTGAGATAAATTCTATTTGGGAGAGACTTGGTTTGATAGTCTCTTTTCAAAGCTTTCCACATCCATGGTGTTGTCTTTTGATGCATTACCTTTCTTAGGATAATATCACTTAGACATAAACTAATGAGATTCCTAACTCTCATATCCTTTTCCAGTTTCTTGATACTTGATTTGTCATCTTCTTTAGGCTGAGTTTTCTTCAACTCAATTAGAGTATCTTCATCTTCCTTTAAGGCTGATAACATACCTTGTATCTCTAGTTGACCCATCATTCTGTACTTCCAAAGCCCAAAGTCACCTTTTCCATCAAACTTTTCCATCTCAAATCTCCCTGGAGTTAGATCCATGACTGTTCATTCTTGATTCTTACCTGTTCAACAATCAAGAAAACCAGAAAAAAAACACAATGCCTGAACACAAACCAGGTGATGTTTAAGAACTTTAAACTAATTTGTATAGAGATTACCAGTTACGATCTTGGAATTGACTTTGTCTTTTTTCTATTTTGTGCCTTAGATGCTGCTTTGATGCTTAGTCGCGAGAAGTTCTTAAGCCTTCTCTGGTTTTCCTATTCTCGTGATTAACTTGCTGAGGCAAGATCAGATCTTCTTGAAGTTGCAATTAACAGAACCGTACGCTCTGATACCACTTATAAGGCCTAATTCGATCTTGTTCTATTGCATTTATTCTTGAGTTTATTTGTGTATGATCTTGACACATGATTTACGAGTTCCCCTTGAGAATCAAGGGTACATCTCGATGACTCCTGAGTCACACCTTCACTATGAACCTTTTAAGAGAATTACAAGGTTATTAAATCCTAAACTAGTTTACATAGAATACTAGCTACTAGAAGTGTCTCTAGTGCTTGGTTATCTTGCAGCATCTTCGTAACTTTGAAGATTCTTGGAGCATCTTAAAGAAGACGAAGATGAAGGTTAAAGAATATCGTAAGTCTCTTGCTCACTCTTATAATGTTATGCTTCAAATTTGTTTCTTAACAAAATTAATAAACACTTGCGCATGGCCTAACTGAACCTGAAGCCCATCAACTTCCATTTCTTCTTCAGTTAACATACAACCCATACGAAGCCCAAAACCCAGTGACAAAGCCAGACAACACTCTCACAATTTTAAGCATTTTGTGGCATTGGTTGAGTGAAAAACGAGAAATAAGTTGAAGTGTATTCGCTGTGATAATGGTGGAGAATATTATGGACCATTTGATATTTATTGCAAGAACATGGCATAAGACATTAGTTCGCACCACCTAAGACTCCACAGTTGAATAGGTTGGCTGAGAGGATGAATATGACAATTTTCGAGAGAGTTAGATGTTTGATCTCTATGTCAGGCTTGGCTATGACTTTATGGAGAGAGGCTTTGAGCTAAGTTGTTCATGTGTTGAACTTATCACCAAGTGCTATGTTTAATGGTGATATTCTATAAAGATTCTGGACCAATAAGGATGTTTCTTATGGTCATTTGAGGGTCTTTGTGTATAAGGCTTTTGTACATATTCCCAAAGATGAAAGATCGAAGCTTGAGATGAGTTGCGACAATGTGTATTCATTGGTTATGGTCAAGATGAGTTTGGATACAAAATTTATGATCCCGTTGAAAAAAGCTTATTAGAAGCAGAGATGTTGTGTTCATGGAAGATCAAACAATTAAGGATATTGGTAAGTCCGAAAAACCAGCTCAAAGTAATGAACGTTTGATTGATTCGGAGGTATTTCCTTATACATCGATCGATGGTCATGTTGAGGGTAATGTTCAAGTTGATACACCTGGTGCATATACTCATGCACATGATGATGATGATGATATTATTGGTGATCATGGTGATGATCATGGTGAGACACCAACTAATGAAAACTTACCTGCTGCTAGAAGATCTAAAAGAGGTTTAAGACCATCGAAAAGGTATGATCCTAGTGTGTATGTGTTACTTACTGATAGAGGAGAACCTGAAAGCCTTGATGAAGCTTTAGAGAGTGAACACAAGGATGAATGGTATAAGGCTGCGAAAGACGAGATATATTCTTTTGAGGAGAACCATACCTTTGATTTGGTGAAATTTCCTAAGGGTAAAAAGGTATTGTTTAATAAGCGGGTGTTTAGGATCAAGCATGAATAAAATATTTTGCTACCTCGATACAATGCTAGATTGGTTATGAAAGGATTTGGCCAAAAGAAGGGAGTTGATTTTGATGAAATATTTGCTCATGTTGTGAAGATGTCATCCATTCAAGTTATACTTGGATTGGCATCAAGTATTGATCTAGAGGTTGAGAAAATGGATGTAAAGACGACTTTTCTTCATGGTGATTTGGAGGAATAGTTTTACATGGTACAACAAGAAGGCTTTGTGAAAAAGGGCAAAGAGGATTTAGTTTTCCGTTTAAAGAAAAGTCTTTATGGATTAAAGCAAGCACCATAATGGTACAAAAAGTTTGGGTCGGTTATGGGAGAGCATGGTTATAAGAAAACTACTTCGGGTCATTGTTTATTTGTGCATATGTTTGTTGAAGATGATTTTATCATCTTGTTGTTGTATGTTGATAATATGTTGATTGTAAGCAAGAACTTGATCATAATTCAATAGTTGAAGAATTAGCTTGGAAAGTCATTTGCCATGAAAGATTTAGGTCAAGCAAAACAAATTCTTAGTATGAGAATTGTTAGAAACATAAGTGAAAGGTTGATTCACTTATTTCAAGAGAGGTACATTGAAAAAGTACTGCAAAAGTTTCACATGGATAAGTCTAAATTTGTTAGCACTCCTCTTGATACACATTTTAGATTGAAAAGTCAACAAATTCCAAGTATAGATTAAGAGAAAGAATATATGGCACAAGTTTCATATGCTTTTGCAGTTAGTAGCTTGATGTATATTATAGTTTGTACAAGACGATATATAGCTCATGCAGTTGGTATAGTTAGTCGTTTTCTCTCAAATCCTGGAAGAGAACATTGGAATGTTGTGAAGTGAATTTTGAGATAC
>OVBE01016819.1:0-10743 GCA_900406425.1 Iberis pinnata | reverse complement strand
GAAAAAGGGTATTGGTAGTTGGTGACAATGGGAAATGTTAAGGAAAAACCTTAGGAGTTGAAATGAAAAAGACTGAGAACATGCTAGTAGAAAATTTGGGGGAACGTTAATGTGAAAAAGAAGTATGGATAGTAAAAAAGAAACATATGACAATGAATGCAAAAGAGGTAAAACCCAAAAGATAGTGCAAGCAAGAAGGTCAATAGCCATTAAGTGTTTAAGTAACGAAGTTCCTGACGCAGCTAGCAGCATCTAAAAAAAGAGAACTCCTAAGGGTAACAAAGAAAGAATGGAAAAATGGGAATGAAAAGGGGTTTGATCACTTGAAGTTTCAAAAGGGTAGAACTAGGACGCATCTCTGGGTAGAATTAGGAAAGTTATGTTTCATTAGCATTGGGTAGATGAGGTTCTATTTTTGTATGCATCTAAGTGTTCTTACCTTTAGCATTCTGCTAAAGCTCATTCCCTTTTTGAGAGAAGCCTTGTTCTGAATTACTAACCACTGCATGAAGGGGTCATTTTTACTCCTTAACCTGTCCTTGACCAAATGAATTCATTGAAGGCACATGACTTGATCCATGGTTCTTGATTAATGATTGTTAAAGGGAAAAACGAATTTGAATGCATTGTGGAAGTTGGAACTGGTTTGTGATGAACTGCGATAAGTATGGCTAAAGTTTTTAAGTAGGATGAACTTAGGATTGTATTCTAGAACTAATAACCAGGACATTAATATTACTTGTGTTTGCAGCATGTTTTGGTTCTAAGTTCCCACCTTTAGACCTCACTCCCAGACTTCTGAATGACTTGCTTAAGGGCAAGCAATGATTTAGTTTGGGGGAGTTGATGACTCTGAATTTTTATGGATTTTACAACTCAGTTAGCATCGATTCTGAGGTCTAAAAGCGTGCATACATCAAATTGATGGTCGATTTCACTAAGTTTAGGATTTTTAGGACTTTTGCATTAGAATTTGTATATGCACGCATTTTAGAGGTTTTTCAGGACTTTCACGAGTTTTTGGGAAGGAATTGAGAAATTTCAGAAAAGCAGCACTTAACATTGAACAGAGCAGCACTCAGCACTCAGCATGGAATGGACTGAACTTACCTCAGAACCAAGGCAGGATCGTTCCCAACACTAGGCAGGATCGATCTCAGGCACTTCAGCGTCGAAACAGGATCGATTCCACTCGACACCTTCAGGATCAATCCCAACACTTGCAGGATCGATCCCGACACTTACCAGATCGATCCTGCAACCACTTCAGATCGATCC
The DNA here is from genome assembly GCA_900406425.1 of Iberis pinnata. NCBI lineage: Eukaryota > Viridiplantae > Streptophyta > Magnoliopsida > Brassicales > Brassicaceae > Iberis > Iberis pinnata. The sequence goes on along the minus strand of OVBE01016819.1, from coordinate 9,465 downwards.
CAGCTCTTACCTGGATCGATTCCCCCTCTCTCTTTCAACATTTTTGGTGAAGTCTCAAATGAAGCTAAGGAAGTGCACGAAGATGAAGCAAGACTAAGAAGGAAACATATGAGATAGATCCCACCAAGGTCTGGATCAATCTCGGGCACTCAATTCCAGGATCGATCCCAACCTCTAACGCACTTTGGACGCATCTCAGCTGGATCGATCCCAAGCAAGCATCCTTAGCCCGGATCAATCATGCACTCACCAACTCAAAGGCAAACATGCTCTAACCCGACCAACTCGAATCCGGATACCACATGAAGCAAGGCCCAAGGTCCAAGATAATGATTAGCATTTTGTCTTGAGTGCAAATTAGGGCTTTTCTCTGAACACTATAAAATCCCTAATTCGCCTCTCTTTTGCACAAGCTTTTAGTTTTTCTTTCATTTTTAGGTTTTGTCTTAGGTTTTCATTTCTTAGTTTTGTTCTTCATTTTCTTGGTGTAAAAACCATATTTCTTTTGAAGTTTTAAGTTAATCTACTGTTTTTACTTTGATTTCTTGCTTAGCTTTAGGTTGTTATTTAGTTTGTGCATCTCTATTTTCGTTTTAAGTCTTAACCTTCAGTCTTAGCTTATTGTTTCATTGCTGTTCATCATTTCTGGGTTTGTGTTCTTGCTGTTCTTCCTAGATCTGCATGTTTAGGTTTGAAGTTATGTTTGTTGTTTCATCTGCTTCTACTCCCATGAGTAGTGAGTAGTCATCCAAGTTCCTGAGAATGGGGGTAGATTAGGGTTGATGTTCTGGGTTTGCTTATGTACCTAAGTTGTTTGTTTCTTAGATCCCTTATGGTCCTCCTCAGCTTAATGCTGATTTTACTCTTACCCGGAAGGGAGAGAGACCTGCCGTTAAGTCCCACAACACCAGAAGGTGAGTTATTCAAGGTGACCGGACTGAGGGGGTTCCAAAGATTTGTTTCCCCTTCTCTGTGAATAGATGTGGGAGACGAGTTAGCTAGAGTAGTAGAGGTTAATCTTTGCTAGGTAGTCGTCGTCTATGACGACAGTTGAGTCTGTGATTGTTTTGCTTGAGATTGGTTGCCAAGGAATTGGAATTAATTGTTTATAGAGCTACTGTCTAGGGGTTAGCTCATTGTTTGAGGTATGTTAGGTATTTAGGTAGCCCATGATGGATTCTCAAGTCAATTACCCTTTGTCCTCAGGAACGACTTTACATTGATTGCATTTTTACCCTTTCTTGCTTTTACTCTCTTTTGCATTCAAAAGTGTTTTAAGCCTCTCTCTGTTTTATGTCTTTTTACATTCATTGCACTTAGGACCATTTAGAAACCAAACCCCCTTTTAACATTTAGCTTGACTTTAAAGCATCCAATACATCCACATTGCTTAGTACGCTCCCATTATGGATTGACAAACCCATTTATACTACAACGATGGGTTAATTGATAACCCAGGGACTCCAAATCCCTATTATCACCCATGTATGCGATCCTGACCCAATGACTCGATGTATGTCGAGTGATAAAATGGAGTTAGATTCAAAAATACTCCTCCACTCATAGGACGGCCGAGTAGCCAGATTGGCATTGAGAACAGACCCATTCTTATAATACCGGCCTTGTAGAATACGTGCAATGAGTGAATCAGGTCTTGAGTACAAGCGCCATAATTGCTTGGCAAGAAGAGCTTTGTTAAAAAATGTAAGAAACGAAAACCGAGACCTCCCCACTTTTTCGGCAAACATAATTTATGCCAAGCAACCCAATGAATACCACGTGAACCCCCTGGATTTATGCCACCAATAATCTAACATGGAACTATTCTGCTTCTTTAGAAGCATCATGGGAAGCTTAAAACAGGACATAACGTATGTCGGAAGCGCTTGTTCCATTGATTTAATAAGCACCTCTTTCCCTTCTTTGGAAAAAAACCTGGATGATCACCAACCATTAATGCGGGTATTTAGTCAATCCCGTACATACGCAAATATTTGCGCTTTTGAACCCTGTAGCTATTCTGGGATTCCCAGATACTTTCCTTTACCTCCGTCAAGGTAATTACCCAAACATCGTTGAAGTAAGAAACAATCATGTCTTGGGAAAGTATTACCAAAAATAATGGTCGATTTGTCCAAATTGATATGTTGGCCCGAAGCATTTTCATATAATTGTAGGATATTTGCCATAGTATGGCACTGACCCAGGGTAGCCCGAAAGAAAAATAGGCTATCATCTGCAAATAACAGGTGTGATAATGGGGGGGGGGGCAGTTCTTAGCGATTCCAATTCCTCTAGCCGCTTCATCTCCTCCGCTTGCCGAAGATTGGCAACCAAGACTTCCGTACAAAGTATGAACAAGTAAGGGGAAAATGCGTCTCCTTGGCGTAATCCACGTGTGGGTAATATTGCACCCTTTGGGGATCTATTCAATAAAACACTATAAGAAAAAGAGGTAACGCAAGCCATTATCCACTGAATCCATGATTCAGCAAAACCAAGCTTAGATAAAAGTTGTCGTAAAAAGGAACATTCGATTCGATCATAAGCTTTGCTCATATCCGTTTTTATTGCCATAAACCCTTCATGCAACTGTATTGCGTTCTCAAAGCATGGAAAGCTTCCTGAGCTAATAACCATTATCAGTGATTGAACGGCCAGAAACTTATGCCGATTGTATTTTTGAGATGATATGGGGTAATATATGTCGTAATCGTTGACAGAGGACCTTTGAAAGGACTTTGTAGCTGAAATTACACAGACTGATAGGCCTGAAGTCCTTCATCCCTTGAGGTCGTTCTATCTTAGGAATTAGACAGATATTTGTGTGATTGAGAGATTCGTCTAAAACACCCTAAGCATAAAGATCTAAATCATTTTTGTTAAGTGTGGGCCAACAATATGCCCGTATTGTTGGAAAAAAGAGCAGTCATTCCATCTGGCCCAGGAGCCTTCTCAGGTCCCATGCTGAATAACGCTTCTCTTACTTCCTCAAAGGTAACCGGTGCCAATAATCGAGTATTCATAGCCGAAGTAAATTTGGGCTGAACCGGATAAATTGCCTCATAAATATTAACTGTGCGTGACGCAGAGAATAAATTGTTGAAGTAAGCTAACGCTTCCTTCTCAATGTCCTCCTCATTCTCTAGCCAGATACCAGATCCTAACATGATACCCATAATATGATTTTGGGCCCTCCTCTGTTTAGTAGATGCATGAAAGAAACCTGTATTCTTATCACCTTCTTTCAACCAATGGACGTGACTCTTTTGTTTCCAATACAATTCCTCTGCCGACATGGCAATTCAGAGACTCTCTGTAAGACGTGGAATTTCATGAACCAATGCATCATTAGAATGAGCTTGGTCTAACTGCTGCTTAAGATCCTTAATCAATTCACTTGAATTAACAAACTCTTTATGTCTTCATTTCGAAATTTCACCCCGACAGTTCTTTATGCGGAGACTTATATTCGCATTCTCTTCAAGAAGAGAAGCGCCCCACCCAGTCTCCACAATGTTCGCGAAATCAGGCTTAATGATCCACCGTTTGTCAAAACAAAATTATTTGGATCCATTAAAACATTTTTTATGAACCCGTAACAAAACCAGGAGATGATCCGAACCTTCAAATCTGAGATACTCGATAAAAGAGTACGAGAAAAGATCATACCAATCTTCATTCCCTATTCCCGTTCCAAACGACAGTGGAATGTGGAAGCACCCGTACGTCCCATCCATGATAGGCAATTTCCGATGAAAGGAAAATCCACCATACCACAACACTGTTTCATGAGTCTAAAATCGAGAAAGAACTATTACTACGGACTCTGCCTCCTTGCTTTTCACTATGTTCGGCAATTTCATTGAAATCTCCAGTTAGTGACTATGGTGCAAAACATGAGGAGCTGATTCGTTTTAGACGTTTCCAAACTTGTTCACGGTTTGAAATAACATGTGCACCATACAAGAAAGAGATGTAAACTTTATTACTATCAATGGTAATCATAGTATCGATTACATTTTTTATTATAAGAAAGAACAACAACTTGAAAATGGAAAAGAGCTAAAAGGGCTAATCCCCCGCTCTGACCAGAAGGGTCTACTGTAAATAAAAAATCATAACCAAGATGAGCTTGAATATTTTGCAGAAATTCTCTCGGTTGCTTAGTCTCCATCAAGAACAAGACACCCGGAAATAGCGTACGCCAAAATTCTCGAAGTCTTCAAATTTCCAAGAAGCTTCCAGCTCCTTGACAATTCCAGCTTAGAAACATATCAGTCATTTGCCGGTGGTTTTCCTTCAATCACCTGGCTTATATTTTCCTCAAATTTCTTTCCTCCGGGAGAATCTGTCTTTGAGTGAGATGGAAGAATCTCTGCAATAACTTCATAATTACTCACTAGTCCAACCGTTTGTCTTTTGAGCTTATTCCCTCTAAATGGATCATGTCCAATTTTATTCTTAGACCCAAGGTTCCTGTTTGTACGTTTATAATCCACTAGCCCATGTACCTGAGTTGGGCCCATACAAATTTTTAGAGGAGAAATAATTTCAGTTAAGTACAAATGTTGACAATTAAAATTCTCTTTATGCACTCCATGTCCCGTAAATAAGGGTCTATCAAACGACCCAAAGTGAGAGAGCATATTCTCACTCATACCATCATTAATTTGGGCCATAAAATCATCATTCAACCAAAATGAATTGTTGACTTCTGAATTAGTCAACTGTTTGACTGTCTGGTCAACACCTTCAAAGAATGGGCTGGCGAGCATCTGTTGGGCTTTGGAATTAATTGTAGACAGACCCATTACCTCACATCCTTGAAAGTTGAGATCTAGCCCACGATGGTGATGTTTCGTCACTGAGATTTGAGTATCTTGGATAGCATCGCCGGCCACATTTTGCAGCGGACTTTTCGGCACATATGTGAAATCATCATGTTCCGGAACTGAGTTCTAGACATTTTTATCCCCAAACGCCTGCTCCACCCAGTCTTTTGTGGCATTCTCATTCGATTGTGATTTGGCTTCTTCATCATCCTTAAATAATTTCCGCTTCGCCGAGATCCGATGGCCGTGAATTCGGGAATTGCTTGTTCCGACTGAGTTCGGAATTGGAATACCCTTATTTGCGTTATGATTCTCACGAGAAGGTGAGAAATCAGGAGCTGCAATTTCTGGAACCGCATTCTCATTCTGTTTCTTGCCACGTGCACCTCTCTTCTTTGGGACAGTCTCGGGACATTCCCTATTTTCATGGTTGATCCGGTTACACCGCGAGTAGTAGTGATGAAGGTTCTCAAATAATAATTGGTCTCGAATCGTATCTCCATTCGCGAAGACTAATTCATGAGAGAAATAGATATGTTTCCTACATTCCATGGTGATCAAAACCCTCCCACCATCAACATCACACTCAATAAATTCACCTATATCCGAACCAACAGTTCTCAAAGTTTCCTCGGCACGGTATAACTCCGGCACACCCTTTAAACGAATCCAAATCAACGTTTGGGAAGGAAAATCCCTGCGGATAGTTGGCATCCACTTCTCCATAGATACGAACCAACCATTAAAATGATAAGGACGATTGTCCAAAACTTTCTTCATATCCTCCTCTTTTTGGAATTTAAAATGGAATTTTCCCCCATCTAGCTCAAATCCCTTCACATAACCCTGGCAGCGCCAAATTGAGGGAAAGAGCGTGAGCATGGACTTGATTTTAGCAACCTGTGTTGCTTGGTTCAACACTCTCCCAACAATTGTGCGTTCATATCGCTTGATAAGTGTTGAATTATCAAACGCAGGGACATGAACTTGTCTCGATTTGGTCTTGTCGCACTCTTGCTTCACCATGGAGGATTGGGATGCCATTGATGGAGAAAATTTTATTAACGAGAAAAAGAGCAGATTAACTTTGGAAAAAAGATGCTTGAAATGGTGAATCGAGGCTTGAATAAATAGTACAATTGGAAAATAGATACCCAAAATCTCGTGATTCTGTAAATCGTCTGAGATAATAACTTGAAACGTCGCCATCCTTAGTGAGACAAGAAGAAATCACAACGCGATTTCGACATTTCCATAACCCACAAAATTAAATCAGAGATCAATCTCAACCATAAATTAGCGAATTGAGAAAAGAGAAATAAGGAAACTCGCCAGATCTGGTTTGGCATCCATAGAAGAATAGGATTCTTAAAATCTATTTTCCAAATTACAACCGGCCAGAAAATCTGGGAAAAAAGCATATTCTCCGACCTCGGAGATCTAATTTATAGAGAGAAGAATCATTGCTTCTTTCTTTATAATCTCCCAAAATAATTGTGCCTAGATAAATGTAGTTTTTATTTGGAGAAATTTTTTTGGTTAAGTAGTTTAAGATTCATTTTAAAATTATTTTCCATTGAAGTTTGACTCTCCATAATTACAAACCCNAAACCCCCCCCCCCCCCCATTAAATAAAAATTGATTATGGATAAGATTTTGTTGATCTAATTGTTATATGTATAGTTTATCTTTTAAAGATATGATGATAATAATTGTGGCGAATAACTTAGTGTAAGAAACAAATTATGTAACTAGAGTATAGAAGCAAATATCTAAACTTTTTATATTGAAAAAATTAGAGGAATTGAAACCTGTTATTGTTGTTATTGTTGTAATTTGGAATATAAATACTTCAAAAACTTAATTAGTAATAAGTATTTTTAGTTAATAAATATCTATTTTGACTCTTAATTTATTCATTTATTTCCAAAACAAAATTTGATTAATTAATTTGTTTCATTTTTAGAAAAAGAAAAAAAACAAGAAAGTTAATATTTGATCTCTGATTTCCTTTGCCAGATTGATAGTTTTGAATTATGATTTTCGTTCGTCATTCACCATTTAGCACTCACCATTCATCATTCGCCACTCACCACTCACCGTTTATCATTTACAATTCACCATGCACCATTCACCAAAGACCATTCACCGTTAGCTCTTCATGAGTATAAATATACCATTCAGCAGATTATATTCACTATTCACCAACGTATTTGAAATTTTTCTTAAAAGTAAGTGGAAAAAATCTATAATTTTTTATTTCCTTTTTAAAACCTAACGATCCTTAACTAATTTTAAGGGAATTATAATTAATTACATTCAAAATTATAAGAAAACACTAGTTTTGGCATTATTAAAAAAGCTAATAATACATAGAAGTACCTAGTTCTCTAATTAATCTAACGAAAGTACCTTATCACAAATTATAAAATAAGATGTACCTATTTCAAAATTTACTCTTTTATATATAAATGAGATTAAATATAAGGTTATCACAAAATTAATTGTAATCCACATAGTTTATAATTTATGATCACAAAGATATAAAAATGCAAACACGCTCGGATGGTGATAGATTCAAATATATTAGGGGTTAAGAGTTAAGACTTATTTCAAGGGACAATCCACATAAAGTATAAAATCTCCACGATTTTTAGAGTGAAAAAAAAGAAAATTCACATAGTAATCAAGGATTCGTACAAACAAGAACAAACCAAGAGCAAAAAGACAATACTTTTGCAAAGAAAAGTTCTTTTTGCAGAAAATATTTCATTTCAAACTTGAAAGATTACATAAAAAATAGATACAATAGTCACAACAAGAAAAAAGGCGAATTACGGAAGGACATAGTGACCGACGTATGGTCGTTAGTAATTACTGACAGATTTTTTGACGGATCATTATCGACGGATAATCCGTCAAACCTAGCTACCGGTATGGTTTTACTTGGTTCAATTCATTTTATGGGTTTTACATTTGCAGAGTTTCTCAAAAACTTGGTGAAAACTACCCATCCCTTAACTTTATGAAGTGTGAGAGTGAAAGTGCACTTAATGAGTTTCTACTACGAAAAGTAAAGCTGAAGGAAGAAGGGAAGAATGATGAAGAAGAGAAGAAAGATGAAAATAACGAAGAGAAGATGCATGAATTATGATAAGGGACGTAAATATTCAACCCCTATACTTGTTTCATACTGATTGACGTGTTTTATTGGGTGTTATTTATGTTAGTATATGGCATACTTGTTTTAATGTGTGGCAAACTTAACATGTGGCAGACTTAGGAAGTTAGGTTAGTAAAAGGATGATGCCATTAACGGACGTGCACCTGGCTGGCCTTTACGGAGTTGTATGAGTGTCTTCTCAATAGAGAAGCAATGATACAATGCATAAGAGTAACTCTGTAATGACAATAGCCAACATTGCAGAGATGAGACCGCGTAACTACAATTAGCATCAAAGACAACACCGTACGTGGACAACAAAATGATAGCAGTCATAACTCAATTGTTTATGGTTCTATCTCACGTCCACCACGAGCTTATTGTTAAACGATATGTTGACATTGTTGGGCTTTCTCAGCTCAAGTGGGTCTTTGACATTACTTTGGTGAAGCTGCTTAATTGGGCCTAAGGTGCACATGTGGCCCAGGAGTTGTTGATCCATTCAGTTATGATCTGTTAAGTGTTATAACAGATCCATAACAGAGCACATAGTATAAAATCCAGAGCAAAGTCATCTTCTTCGTGAGGCATAGAGATTATCGATTTACAGAGTTCAAGTCTTGAAGTTTCCTGTAAACAAGCAAAGCAAGAAGAGATTAGTAATGAGTTCTTATTAGTTCTTTAGAGAGTTAATAAAGTTACTTATCTTTCTAGCTTAGATTCAATCCGAATCTGATTCTTCTTGTAATCGGATTGAATCTCAAGACTTGTGTAACTTTCTGATCTAGTAAGAAGCAGTTGAGAGGGTACTGTCCCCTCTCCCGAGACGTAGAGCAATCGCTCGAACTCGGTGAACAGATCTTGTCTTTTGTTATCAAATTCATATCGAGTAATCTTTGATAATCAGAGGATACAATCTCAAGATCAGCTAGGTTCAAAATTGTAAAAGTTGTATCAGAGCATCAGGTTGTTACAGGTTGAAAGTTTCTTGTACCGAGACCTATCTGCAGGCACTTTCTTTTGCCTTGTGCCAGAAACTAAAAGATTCTAAGGAAGTCTTCAGAGAAATTTAAAGGTTCGCAGAAACTTATCTTTTGGTAGTGGCAGATAACCTCATGGTTAGCACTAGAGTTGATGTAGAAAGGTTTGATGGAGATGGGGATTTTGGTCTATGGAAGATCAGAATGTTAGCACATTTTAGACTGGTAGGTCTAAAGGATATTTTAACAAACTTTGATCTGTTAAAAGAAAATCCTACTGATAAAGAAGATCCAATAACTCCAGGTCAAGAATCATGAGTTACTTCCACATCACAACCAAAGAAAGTTAAAGATCCTTTAAAGATTGAAGCTTTAGAAAAAGAAAAAAGTATCATCATTCCCAACATATCAGATAAGGTACTCAGAAAGGTAGTTGATAGGTCTAGAATTTAATCCTAAACTAGTACTGCAGAGAACAGATCAATGT
>OVBE01016817.1:197-10745 GCA_900406425.1 Iberis pinnata | reverse complement strand
TTTGGGGGGACAGAACCTTATATGAAACTTCCGAGGGGGCTGTAGCTAGTCGACCCAACAAGTTTAAATATTTTGACTTAATATAAAACATACCTTACAGAAATAAAATAAAAAACACTATTGTAAATTCTCAAATAAAAAATTACTAAATAAATCGGGCAAAAATTCTCCAAGAAGTCTTCTCTATTGACTTCCTAAAGCTAATGAGATGTTTCTAATTGATTTTAGTTTCTCAACCACTGGATCATCATCATGTAGTACAAGCAATGTGCCATAAACAAAGACACAAACCAACATCATAAATACACACTTAAGAGAGATTGTTTTACCTCTCTTGAGATTGTCTTCTTGCCTCTCCTTCACCATTTCCTCCTTCAACATTCTCACTGTGACGTCTCTTTCCTTCTCCTGACTGTTTTTCACAAGGACTTTCCATTTTCCTCTTTCGGCTAGGTGTTGTTGAAGATACATCATCTACCATTTCACCTTCCTCGGGTTTCGTCTTCTGTTTATCTTTCTCATCATCAACAGCTAATTCAACATCTTCTAATTCTCTTTCGATCAAATCATCTTCATCCATCAAATCCTTCTTCCTTGTCTTTTCACCTTGGAACTTCTTAGCTTCTAGTTTAGCCTTCACCTTATCTCTCAGTAATTTTAAACCCTTTGGCGATTGGCTAACCGGAGCATCACCTGTATTAACATTCCTAGGTTCATCATCTGGAAGGTGTGCACTTGTTCTCTCTGTTGCATCAACTCTGCCTCTACACTTAGTCAGCGGACTATCTTTTGTTTCTCTATCTCTATCTTCCTTTTGCTCGGTAATGACACTACCTGCCTCACCACTTCCATTATCATTGCTCTTGTTTTGTGTATTAGCTTTAGACGAGCCACCGTGAGTATCAGAATTTGAATGTTCATGAGTTGGACGTGCTGGAACTGGCCTAGAACCAGCGTGATGAGCTGATCCTCCACCTACACTACTTTCAACTTCACTTCCTTGAGACATAGGAACACGGTTTTGCTCATAGAGCTCAAGCATTTGGTTGCTAACATCTACAGTACACCAAAAGGCAGTACGCTCTTAGCATCATATGTAGAATAATGCATAAAAGGAATGGATATTAAAGATAGAACTCTAACCCTCGAGTTGTTTAGGTGTGACATCGAACTCTTGCCACCAAAGCTTATCTCCATCTGATGGTAATTTCACTTTCAGGAACTTGGCAGCAAGAAAAATTGCACCAGCCGCAATGTGGTGAGGCTTAAATTGCAGGCAGAGTGACGTCCGCAGACTGCAAGCATCTTTTTCATTGTATGAAGATGAAAATACAAGGCAGATATAGATCTACTGATGCAAACAGACATTTCACGTACCCATCATTAACAAAATTCCACGCAACTTGGGCAAGAGCATTCTGTGCGACCTTAAATTTCTTTATTGCTTCTACAAGAGGTTTATAAGGATGGTGAACATTGAAGTCAAATCCTAATGTGGAAAGTACAACCTTCTCTCCACTAAGTACAAGTTCTTTTTGTTGCTCATATACTTCCTGCAAAAGCGAAATAAGTTCAGCAATAGAGAAGGATCGCTTGTAAGCAATGAACAAGCACATTAAGAGGTTAGTAGAAGATTTTTGTCATCGAAAATAGAAGTTACGGGGAAAAAAGCGTAAATTCAATTATAATAAACTACAAGAAGCAACAGAGTATAAAATGTTTAGTAGTATTGGGACCTTTTGCTTGATTTTCTGTGCAGTAGCAGGGTCCTTCTTGTGTATTATTTCATAGGAGACGACAATAACATCTTTTAACGGCCTTGGAGTCTCTTCAACTTTTCCAGCAAGGAACATGCATACTGTAGCAATTATCTGCATGTGGAGAGAGGAAAACATCAGAAAAGTACTCAGTCATAGTCTTAATACTATTCTTCTCTAAAATGATAAATCAGTACAAGCATTAGCAATATATGTATTATTACCAAATAGACTCAGAAAACGTTTACTAACGAAAATCATGGCAGAAATCTAAGCAAGAACGTAGTGTAAATTCATCTACTGCACCAGCTAGCTTGATGTATATATATATATAGCAGGCAGAATATTGGGGACAATGAATGTAACCGAGAAAAAGAAAATATAATTACCCTTCTGTCATTCCTAGCATGTGACTGGAGAATGAAGAACCGATGACAGAAGATTATTGCTGTAGCTATTGTAACCTGTGGACTGTATTGAAAAATATATTAGCCAGATTCATTAAGAGAGCCAGAACTCAAAAGTGAAAGTAAACAATGCAGATGAAACCATGTCTACATGACTAAGTATTGTGTTCACCACTATCAACTGAATCTTGCATTTTGCAAAGCCATTAAGGACTATTTGAAACATATAACCCAATATGGTCACACCAATACGTCTTATCACAATTAAGGGAACTATCATGTCCAAGATCAAGCTAGCAAAAGCAATCAAATAGAATATGTACTCAAATCTAAGGAGAATGCACAACGAAAAATCTAAATCTGAGACAAATAGATGAAAAACATTATACTTACACTTTCAATCTCATGCCCAAATCCTGCAAAAGAGTACAGTAAGACTTGCGGTAGTAAGTTTCCTTCTTTAAGTCAATACTATCCAACCTTGATGGTGAATCTTCTTCTATTTCTTTTTTACCAAAATACCAACGAGCACTCTCGTCTTGCTTTTCATTAGAAGTCCTGGAGTAAGACGAAATGCCACTCTCACTGTATGAGCATTCTCCAGCTAATACTCCAGTCATTGGTAATTATTTCAATCCTAATCTAGCAAAAAAGCAGAACCAATGTTACTTCATAATAACGATCAGCTTACTTAGAAAGAATAGAACTTTGAGAGATGTAAGAAAAAAAACTAGTTTCATGATCCATTAACCTTAGATTTATAAAATCATATCTGATTCAAAGCTATATATTCGAATAAGAAGCTCTTTAAAAAGTTTAAAAAACCTAAATTCGCAGTTAATTAGAAATAAATCGAGCTAATTTAGATACAATCAAGCAATTAGCCACAAAAGATTTCAATTCTACAAGGAGAAACGATTCAATGTGAAGAGAAACATATTTGATTAGAACCGAGAAAAACCCAATGTTACAACGTATTTGATTCAATATAAAGAGAAACATATTAACTGGGCAGGTTCCAGGATCCGACAAAATCCCAAAATTACGAAACAATACAGAGAAATTATTAACTAGGCATGTTCCAGGAACAATTCAACATGAAGAGGAACATAAAGGAGCTGTATAAACTCACCAACGCAGGGAAAAAGTACGGTAGATCCAAAAGATACGAAGGTTTGTAAAATCCCAAGAAAATACGAGAGAGATTACAAGAGAAAAGATGAAAAACCAATACTTACGCACCAGATTATCGCTTCTTCGATCGCTAATTGAAAACGGAGCTAACGCGTAGACAGATGCGTTCGTCAAACCCTAATAAACGCAAGAGACGAAAGGAAAAAAAGGAAGAAAGAGGAAAAATTAGGATTTGCAAACGAATATCTCGATATGTAGTTATGTACCGATTTTATTTGTTATCAAATTTTGGGGGAAAAAGTAAAACTTTTGAGAATTAAGGGATGAAAAAGGATATATTCATTCTTTCCTTTATTTTGTAATTAAAAAAATTCGGAAACATGACAATTTAGTGGATCCACTTATTAGATAATTAACTCAAATATTCAATACATAAATACCAATAATTTGTACTAATTTTTTCGAATCTTCGATAATAAAAGGAAATTTTACCATTACTGCCGTATTATGTAAATTTCTTTTAGACAAAATGCTAAAATAGCTTTATCTCACAAGCTATAGTATTTTTTAATATTTTTAATACTGGTTAAAAGATCGAGTGTATATCTGCTTGATGCGTGAAGTGTTTTGTGAAAAATTTATTGGGCTAATGGAGCAAGAAATAACCATAATGGTGATTAGATGTTTTGATAATTAAATAATTTTATTAAATGAATAAATAATTGATGTGTGGATTTCATCATCCCTTGCGAGTAAGAAAGGTAAGAGACTTAAATGTTTTTTGTTGTTGTATTTAGTGTTGTTCGTTAACTTGATGAGCAAGTAAATAGGTATCTTGTAATGTAATGGACTAGGTTTGTAAAGCATGATAGACCAGTTTAACATGGCTTTTTATGTAACTACAGTTTCAGTTTGGTTCAGAATTTAACATAATAATATACCTTTGATTATTATTTAACGATTATAATATATATCTAAGAAGCATATCAACTAAACAACTAACTGAGACAACCTAAAAACTAGGACATGAGCTTCACTATGCTCTTTAATTAGCTAAAAGAACAGAAACAAATTGACTCATTCTAATGAGCTAGAATGTGTATTTAGGAAACTGAATTGTGGCGCCAATTCCTCCCTTGAACTTAACTCTCATGAAAGTTCAGTTCATGATGCACATGCCAAAATCCTCTCTGATTTTATGAAACAGACCAGTCTTCAATGGTTTGATCATTACATCAGCTAGCTGTTCTTTTGTGTTATAGTATGACTTTAACAGACCTTCTTTAACCAAATCTCTGAGAAAATGATACCTTACTCGAATGTGTTTAGACCTCCTGTGCATCACAACATTCTTGGACAGCTTAATAGTAGATGCATTGTCACACATCAATGTCAATTTTCTATATGTTCATGTCCAATTTCTTGTAAGATCCTCTTCATCCACAAGGCTTGACACGCACAGGTTGCTGCTACAACATACTTTGCTTCCGTTTTAGATAGTGTCACAATAGGTTGTTTCCTTGAAGACCATGCCACTGCACCTCGTGTCATCAAAAACACATAGCATTAAGTGCTTTTGTTGTCACTTAAATCCCTTGCATAGTCACTATTAGTGTAGCCAACAAAATCACTTCACTTATCCTTCTTATACCATATACCATAGTATATGGTTCCTTTTAGATAGCGCATGACTCTTTTTGTTGCATTGAGATGATTTATTGTTGGATTAGCAATGAATCAACTTATGAGACTCACCATAAACATTAGATCAGGGCGTGTGGTAGTAAGATACATCAAACTTCCAACAATTTGCTTGTAGAAAGTTGCATCAACCTTTATACCCTTTTCATCTTGATCTAACTTCTGCACTGGTACAATTGGATTGCAGGCAGAGTTGTATCCTTGCATTCCAAACCTCTCAATGATTTCAGCTGCATATTTTCTCTAACATATGCGAATTCCATATGTGTTCTACATCACCTCTATTCCCAAAATGAACCTCTTTCTTCCCAAGTCAGTCATATCGAATTCTCTCTTCATGGAACATGTGAATTCACTTAACGTCTTCTCATTATTTCTAGTAAACAGCAAATCGTCAACATAAATTCTCACAATTAAAATGTTACCTCCATTCCTTTTTGTAAATAAAGTTTGTTCACCGGGACTACTTGTGAATCCTTCTCTTTTGAAGTAACTTTCAATGCGACTGAACCAAGCTCTAGGAGCTTGTTTCAACCCATAGAGGGCTTTGTGAAACTTGTAAACCATGTGTTCTTTTCCTGCAACTTCATACCCTTGAGGTTGCTCCAAAAACACATCTTTTGCCAAGTTCCCGTGTAAAAAGGTTGATTTTACATTCAATTAAAACACTCTCCATCCTTTTTGTGCAGCCAGAGATAAGATCATTTTGACATTGTCCATTCTGGCTAAATGAACAAAGACTTCAGTGTAATCAATTCCATATTCTTGAGCATATCATTTCACCACCAATCTGGCCTTATATTTGTCAAGTTATCCCAACTCATTTAGTTTGGTCTTATATATCCACTTCACACCTATAGCCTTGACTCCATCTTGAAGTATGGTTAATGACCAAGTCTCATTTTTCTCAATGGCTTGAATCTCTAAGTCCATAGCTTGTCTCCATTTATGATCTTTCACTACTTCTTGAAAACTTGTAGGATCAGAGATTTCCATGAAGGACATATTGAGTTTGTCATTATCAAGTTCTTCAGTTCTTACCATATGTGTCTCTTCTTCTGTGTTGTGTTCAAGCACATAATCAACATCTTAAACATGTGGTTTTCTAGCTCTTTTGTCATTGAACTCGAAGGAGCTGATGGACCAGGTGCCAGACTAGAAGATTGTAGAATCAAAGAACCACCAGAACCACCAACTTCATTGTTCCCATCTTGTGGTTCTTCTGCAGTTTCATTTCCCCATTGGTTATCTTCTTCTGGTTCCTGCTCTATGATGTTTTCTTCTTCTGATGCCTCAATGTAAAATTCAAAATCTTCTCCCATTTAAGATCAACAGATTGATCAATTGAGTATCTAGATTGTGACCAATTCCATTTATTGTCTTCTTCAAAGACAATGTCACGACTGATATGGACTCTTTTCTCAACAGGACCAAACATTTCGAAGGCCTTTGATTCATTGTTGAATCCTAGAAGCACACACTTCACACTTTTATAATCAAGCTTAGTCATCTTGGCATCAAGTATATGAACATATCCTACACATCTAAAAACTCTGAAATGTTCAACTGAAGGCTTCTTATCACTTCAGGCTTCTTCATGTGTTATGTCTTTCACAACTAATGTGGGAGATCTGTTCAGAACATGATTCACCCGTTGCATTGCGTCTAGCCAAAAACTTTTTGGCATTTTTTCTCTGATAAAAATGCCCTCGCCATGTTCATTATGGTTCGATTTTTACGTTGTGCAACACCATTTTGATGTGGTGTATAAGCAGTTGTTAGTTGTCTTTTAATCCCTTGTTCTTCACAAAACATCTTGAACTCATTAGAGTTGTACTCTCCACCCCTATATGTCCTTAAAGCTTTAATGAACATTCTAGTTTGTTTTTCCACAAAAGCTTTGAACATTTTGAAAATGTTGAAAGCTTTTGGTTTTTATTTAATGATGTAAATCCATGTCTTTATGGAATAATCATCAATGAAACTGATTAATTACCTCTTTGAACTGTTGGATGATGGTGTAATTGGTCCACATAGATCAGAACGAATAAGCTGCAGCTTCTCTGTAGCTCTCCAATTGCTTTGTATAGGAAAAGGAACACAATGTTGTTTTCCTTTCATACATGATTAACATGTGATTTTTGCATCTCCAAGTTCTGGTAAGCCAATCACCATCTCTTTGCTCTTGAGAGCAAGAAGACCATTGTGACTGAGATGTCTATATCTATGATGCCACAAATCAGCCTTGTTAGTACCAATCATTTGGAAACATTTCTTCTCATTTGCCTTCCTATTTGTTTCACTTAACATAATAAACATACGATTGGTGCTCATTGTTGACGCTGCAAATTTTCATTTGACTGGATGATAGATGCAACAAGGCTTTTGATCTCCTCCCTTAAACAACGTCTAAACTTGTCGTTTGCAGTTTTCCCACACTCAATAGGTTATTCTTCAGTTATGGGGCAAAATAGACATCACTTAATACACGATTTAGCTCTTTGAATGCAATTTCAAAAACTGATTTGCCTGCAACCACTAGCTTTAGGTTGTTTCCAAGCTTAACACTGTGAGTAAATGTGGTGTCTATACTTACAAACAAACTTTGATCTCCACACATGTGGTTTGAGCATCCAAAGTCTACAGACCATGTATTACTTTTCTTTGTTTCTTGAGAGTCAGCATAAGACATCAAGAGCATATCCTCCTTTTCTTCTACTTATGTGTAATGTGCTCCTTGATGCGTTATTGGGCACTCATAACTGAAATTTCCCAGTTTATGACACTTGAAACACTCATTCACAACTTTGTTGAACACACAACCTCTTCCTCTACCTCTGCCTCTGTAAGAGCATCTTCCTATGCCTCTCACATTAAATGTTTGATCTTCTCCTTCATAGCTGATCCTTTTGAACTTTTTCTCATGAACAGCAAGGGAGCTCTACAGTTCATCAACAATCATGACAAATGTCTTTGGATTCTTCAATTGACACTACCAAATATGTGAATTTGTCAATCAAGGTTCTCAAAATCTTCTTCACTATCTTCTGATCTGGAATAAGTTCTCCATTGCTTCTCATCTGGTTTGATACAGTCATGACTCTTGTGAAATAATCATCAATGGTTTCCTCTTCCTTCATTACAAGTACTTCAAAATCTCTTCTCAATGTTTGTAACATAGATTTTTTCACTATGTCATTTCCTCCATACTTCATTTTCAATGACTCCCATATCATCTTGGATGTTCTACGATCTAAGATTTGTTCAAAAAAAACTCTGTCTAGGGCTTGAAATAGGTAGTGCTTCACCTGATGATCCCTGGTTTTTATTTCTTCTAACTCTCTCTGCTGAGCTGCAGTTAGGACAACTCCTTCCACTGGATCATTGTAGCCGATTTCCACCATATTCCACATTCCTTTTGCTCTCAACATATTCTCCATTATCTCACTCCAATGATCATAGTGACCATCAAAGTGTGGTATCTTAATGAGTGATTTTTCTTTGCTCATCTTGTCTCTCCTTGATCACTTTGTTGTTTATGGCTCTGATACCAAATGTAATTTCATTTCAGTTTGGTTCAGACTTTAACAAAATGATATACCTTTGATTAATAACCAACGATTACAATATATAACTAAGAAACATATCAACTAAATAACTAACTGAAACAACCTAAAAACTAGGACATGAGCTCCACTAAGCTCTTTATTAGCTAAAAGAACATAAACAAATTGACTCGTTCTAATGAGCTAGAATGTGTCTTTAGGAAACTGAGTTTAAGCGCCAACATTTTATGGACGAGATTAACATGAGCAGTGTTGTAGTTGTTTTATGCTTTGGTATAGGAGTTTGGTTTCTCATTTTTGTGTAGCACTCATGTTTAGTTCAAGAAGAAAAATTATCTAGTAACAATTATGGACCAGTTCTATTAAACTTCTTTTAGTTTTTTTAAGTTTACTTGTTTGGTGTGAACGTAGGTGATCATTAATGGACATAAATGTTCTAATAATAGTTAGTGAGTGGGAGTGCATAGAATCGGGGACATGACATTTCCGAGTTGCTAAAGATATGTATGCAAAATGTGCTATGCTAAGAAAAGACGAAGGTTACTCAGATTTTGTTTCAAGGATATTGGATGCCTATGGTGGGAAAATATATAGACTAGACATTAGTTTGAGCTACTGGCATAAAAGCTGAGACGTAGTTTTCACACAGTTGAGGATGCCTCCAGTTTGTGTGGATATCAATGATAGTTTAGAAAGATTAAAAAGTACAAAGTTAGTGAATGAGGGGTTGAATATGTTTATGTCCATACACGAGCAAAAATGTAATGGACAACCCTAGACTAGAACTTGCTATATTTTGTCCACTAGATGTGAATGTTGAGAAAAATGATGAGTTAGGTGGAACGTACGAAGATGAAACCTTCCTCGATACAATGAACCAATTTGAAATGAGACACATAATGTGCTATATATGGGGATGTGCATGGTGTACATGAGACTACTTCAAGTGGACATAAAATGTGTGATATTGGACATAAATCAATTATGTGTGGACACACAACGTGTAAGGGTGGACATACATGTGTGTCATCTAACTATGATCGACAAAGAACGACCTGTGAGTAGACAATTAAATGCATATGACCTAAGTATACATAGCCTTACCTTTTGTGAGTGTGCTAGATATGGGGATGTGCATGGTGGCCATGTGACTTACCTTATGTGTTTTTTTTATAACATCATACAAATATGTCGATAAACTATTGACATTTTGCCTGTGTTGATATCCGATGAATCTAACGTTTTTCTAATGTAGGTACTTTAGATGGGAGTGGATATAGTATATTGGAAATGGTGGAAAAGATGATGAACGAGTATCAGAACCAGTATCAGGGTATATCAGAGGTAGTGAACAAAAAATGGCATTATACCTGTAGGCCAAATGTGTTTTTAAATAGGAGTGGACATATTTTTTTTATTGTAGTGGACATATCAAGGCATCGTATTTAGTGGATGGTTTGATCGTTGGAAATTTTTTTCTTCCTTCGTCAACAAGTCGTGCAATTACTACTTCAGAGACTTACAATTGTATTTTTTTGCATATATACATGTATTCATGGTGGGACGAACGAGAACAAATGTTGGTATGTCACAGTGGACATGTTGGGGATACATATGATGGACAAGAGGTTTTTGTTGTCGTTCCTTCCAGAGCCTTGACAAGGTCAAGCAAAAACTCAGGCTTCGAATACGAGTTAATCATACCACCGAGTGGATATCGGTCAAGCGCATATAACCTATGAAGAAGACGTGAAGATTCTTATCTAATACCTTGAGGTTTGTGGACATGATCACTTGATGGTGTTGACAACGTGTGTTGCGAGTCTTGGACAGTTGATTGTCCACTCGTTGTGCGTTTGTGCTCATGGACAAAATTAGGATTCAGATATGGCGTGTTGATACCAGGTTTGGCACCTATCCTGAAAGCCCATTTTGACCCAAGGCCCAGCTGGACGCCGACGTGGCGAAGAAGAAGGGCCCAGG
>OVBE01016816.1:0-10746 GCA_900406425.1 Iberis pinnata | reverse complement strand
ACCTATTTACTACAATGACAATGATAGTATAATAGGAATTGACACGTAAAAATCCTATTATCATCCACAACAACATATTCTCTAGAATCTTTATATATGTCTGCACAATGTTCAAAGATCTAGTGTCCATCAGAGACGATCCGATTTTTTCCCCCGGAAACCGCGAAACCCTCTCCCTGCTCCGGAGGAGCCTAACTCGCAGGAGAAATCTGTTCTGAGCCACCATAGCTGACATATGAGATTGATCATGAAGAACGTAATGGTGGAAGAACAGATGTAGCGATGAAAGAGTGAGGATGAGTGGTTTCGACACCAAAGGGCTCGAGGTAAAGTACACATGACCACATATATAAGCAGATCTGTCAGAAGAAATTGGAAGCTTGAAAAACATTAGATGTGTGCTTTGAAGAAGCTCGACTAAAGGAGCTTTACCCAGCTTAGTCGTGTAGAAAAGTACCAACAGTAGAACCTTCTTCATCGGAATCCAGAGGGTGAGATAGTAAGAAACTGAGAGATTATATGCGGGAGGCGAGCCCGAGAAAAATATCATCGCTGGAAAAGTCCCTATCTTCGAAATCCGGTGAGCCAGAGTAGAGCACGATGGCTTACTTATGGATCTCCGGACGGAGCTAGGTCCAGCGACTGCCTGGAAAGAGGAGAAATCGAGAGCAATGGAAGCAGAACTTGATGGAAACCAGCAATGAGACAAGAGACAAAAGGAAAGAGCGAGGCGGCTCCGGCAAGAGCCGTCGCCGCCGGCGCCACAAAGCTTCTTTAGGGTTTCTTCTATGCTCGGGAGAGAAAAGGGCTTTTTTTTTTTAATTTCCTTTTGGCTTTGTTAGTGACTAATTTGATAAAAGTTAGTTTTAGAATTATGTTTGACTTAAGCCTTTCTACAAGACTAGAATTTATAGTTTAGTGATATATCCTCTAAAATTACTATCATCATTTGTGTGATTCTATCCTTAATGGGAACTTGATAAAAACATGATCATGGGCCACTAGATGAAGACACAAATAATTGACTTTAGCAAATAGAGATTCTTTATTTAGAAAAAGAAAGAAGAGTTGAGCTTAAAACTCAAACAAAAATTTACAGGAAATTAATATATGAACTGAGAAGTTATAAATATTGTCTTGTTGGTTTTACAATTGGAAAGTTTCAGAAATCCAGAATCGATTAGTCCCTATTTTTGGATTTAATAAAAGATAATCGGTTACGTTAAGCAATTCACGGAGTTTCCTGAAAGGTTACTCCGATTATGGATGGCTACACCAATGCAAAAGCCATAAATTGCTTACTCTGAATTCCTTGGACACTATAAACCATTTTTATATTTATTTTGGTTTTAACCGTCTGAGTCAATGTCACGGAACGGTAATGGTACGGTCTTCACTGCCCTAAAATGGCCCACATTGTTCAAATGCTCATTCTCGATTCTGTAATTACAAAACAAAACAAGATTAAACTCCAAATTCAGGTTTTAAATTAACAGGAAAATCTCTATATCCTATAGGTGAATTGTTTTGTGCGTTACCTGTAAAAGTTCCAGTGGCCTCGACGAATGACTTCAAGAGACGCTAATAAGAAATCTAGCAAATGAGATTGAACAGGATTGACCCTAAATCTTATTATTGTCTCGATCCAAGCAACTCGCAATACCAAATTCAACGCC
This sequence comes from Iberis pinnata, assembly GCA_900406425.1. Classification (NCBI taxonomy): domain Eukaryota; kingdom Viridiplantae; phylum Streptophyta; class Magnoliopsida; order Brassicales; family Brassicaceae; genus Iberis; species Iberis pinnata. Next base: position 9,070 of record OVBE01016816.1, on the reverse strand, counting down.
TGAAATTAAAAGTTACCAAATATTAACATCGATTGATATTAACAATTGTGAAACACGTAAAGAAGAATGATATATGTGATTTGACTTACAATGGAGAGATAGTAGATGTTCTTGTTCTTAAGAACTAAATCGTCTCTTAGCCATGGATTTTTTGACTTAGGGTTCAAAAGACCCCAATCCTTAACAAAGTCCCAGTACAACTGATACAACGTGGCCACGACCGAGCTCAAGAGCACAGCGACTAACCACAATTCGGTGCTATCTCTGGCGTAGGTTATGCGGAATCCAGCTGCAACCATCGCTGACACGTATTTCCCCATGTTTATTAAGTGATCAGTGTTCGATTCGTCCCACCATCTCCTTATACACTGTAATCAAATGCTCACAATGTTAGATCAAATTAAGTGCTTAACTTGATTAAACAGAAGGAAGAAAGAAAAAGAAACCCTAAGCGTGCTTACTTGCATGGCACGCCAGAAGTAGGGTGAGAATGAGATTATATAAGCAAGCTCTCTGTAGATTCTTCCGGTTTTACAGGTGTTATATTCGTGTGTTCTAAAGCTTTGAGCTATGAAGTAACACGCAGTTGACTCAAGGTGTCTCAACAATGGAATCTGATCATTGTAAATGTCACAACATATATGATTAATTAATTAGTAAGTTACTGAATTGTATGTCGTCGTCAATCAATAGAAGTTTCAGTAGTTAATTACCTGGCTAGTAAGTTGATCAGCCATGAAAAAGTCAACCATTAAAACCTAACAAACAAACACACACATTTATACGGGTTTCTTGTGCTGAAAATAACCGAATAATTTGAAAATGTATAGAAATTAATTAAAACCTTGTAGAAAGGTGAGCAAACAATGTTCCGTAAGATTCGGATGAAGCAGAATCTTGTTGGACGATAAAATGTATCAAAGGGACATATTAAAACGCATATAAAGATCTGTCGTACCACCAACAAAAAACAAATCAGTTAGACTTTTCAAAATAGCGACATGATGATATATATATATATATTGAACTAGTAGTTGGGTTATAGAAGATACCAGGAGGAGGACGCCTGGGATAGTATCGACTTGGGTGGCGGAGAAACCGGCGGCGCGGAGGATGAGGTGAATAACCAAAGCAGCGACGACTGAGGTCATAAAAGTGGTTCCCATGAGAAACGCGTCTCTGTAACGCAACGCTGTATTTGGCGACAACTCGAATATGAAAGTGTGGTTAATCCTAGTGTTCTTCCACGCGAATAGATTACATCCATACATGAACATGTGTAGACTCAGCAACGCAAATACGCTGCGTTTTGCCAACATACACAATTTTCAGAATTTATTCATAAATTATTAACCAAACTGTAAAAGTTAAAAAGTACCTGAAAACAGGATAAACAGTCTCCAAGTATGATACTTGCGCCCCTGAGGTGAAAACTCCTGATAGATGTGCCAGGATTATATAGATAGTGAAGAGTGACACGAAACAGCCCGTAAATAACCCTGCAGAATTTAAAAAAAAAATAAAAAACACAGTTCCAATTGAGTTATTAGAATTCTTTGTCAGCAAAATTAAAAAAATTTTAATATTAGAGAAATAAAAATATATATATTACCAACAAAGAAAGTGACCATGTGAGAATCTTTCTGCTTGTGAGGTCTTAAGAATTTCATAGCTTTTTTGCGGTCATTGTTGGCGAAGTGCTTTGTGAATATGCACTCCACTTCATCCATTAATCTTACCACCTTATTTTTATAAAATTAATATTAATCACCATTAGTTTTATGTCTTTGAATAATAATAAATGATTAATTGAGTGCGTTTTAATTATAATAATAAGAATGAATACCTTATCAGAGCTGATAAATTGCGATCTCTTTACGACTTTAAGATAACTTGATGATGCATGCTGACCAGATACCTGTTGGTCCATTTGTTAGTTAATTATATTAAACATACATTCATTAAGCACTATTAATCTTCTTTTTTGATAAAAATTACCATCTATATATATATATATATATATATATATAGCTACTTTTAATTACCTTATCGAATTTCTTCAATATTTTTGTAAAAGCTATCATATTCAACGAGCTACCAAAATCAAAACAATACTTAAATTAAAATCATATATATAATGAAGAATATAATATAATATATTAATGAATGTACCTGTAAGTTTTCAACAAGCCAAGACCTCTATAGAGCTCAACAAAGGCACTCCTTATCATTTTCTCAGCGCATTGAATTTTTTTCCGGTTAATGAAATCTCCTCCGCCAGTTCTTGGGTTGTTAACAAGCTCCTCCCATAGAACTGACGTTGCGGTGGTGATGGATCTTTGACCTCCACCTTCAGCTCCGGCCACGGCGTCGGGGATGTCGACGCGGAGAGACATTTTCGGTTTCCCTCCTTTAGTTTTGCTTCTTGTTGCTGAGTTTATAAAACTCACACCATTTCTCTCTAGTGCTTCTATTATCTCATCTGTTCTCGATATTTCACTTTGTGTTTCACTTAGTTCTCCTGCACGAGACCCGAATCAATTATTAACAAAAATTATTAAAAAAAATTATTGAAAAAAAAAGATGAAGTATTATGTTCATGTCGGTCCATTTTTATTTTCTTACTCGCAAACAATTAGAGCCGATTTGTGTGCTTATGTTCATGTCGGCCATTTAATTATATATGTTCACATAAAATCTCAAAACTTCAAAATCCTTTCAAAACAATTTCACCTTCGAGTTTTGCATCCACAGGCAAAAAGATTCATTACTTTAATTAACAAATGTTGTCACTTCAATATTACATAACAAAAAACATACGAATTATTGGTTTATTTACAAATTTCTTACGTTTTAAATTGTGGTTATTATATAATATATTTTTTTGTTAAAGTGGTAATTATATAAAATAATATCAAATATCCTACTTTTTCTTTTTTACTAGCCGCACTACGTAAATTAATCGGCCCTTATAGGACATGCACTTTTGTGGTTTCTAATAAGTGCAAGCCACGTCATATCTCAGATATAAAAATTAAAGGTAGCTTTTAAGAGTCGATGTCAAAAGAAAGATTTTATTTTAAGAAAATACCCTGATTAAATCTGACCTAACTTGTAGTAAAAGTAAGAACTGACCTGCAGAGAAATCAGAGTTTCGTGCAGAGGAATTAAAGGAACGATGTGAATTAGAGCCAGACAAGTTCCTCTTCTTACGATCACTTAAGATTTGTTTGAGTTCTGCAAGAATCTCCAATTGTTTCTTTAGAATCTCTCCTCTTCCCACAAACTCTGTCTCTTTGGACTTGTGAAACTGATTCACTTTGTTTAGTTCTTCATCCAATCTTGCGAAATACACTTTTACCTAAAAGCAAAATAAAAAATAAAATAAAAAGCATTCAAATACTTATAATCATAATTTAAATGTTTAAAAAGCTTTTTAAAAGTAGTCTAATTTGACGATCGTCCGTCATTAGGATTTAGGAAGTGAGTGTTATTCAACTTAGGCTAGCAATTAAACCACTATCTAGGCCGATTATTTATTATGGTACTTTTATAAAGTAAGATATAAGGATCCGTCGTATTAATACTAATCGTGATATAAATAAACTCATCAATAAATTAATCTACCCAAATATATTATAGGTATTTATTTATATTCTATGTGAGAAAAAATTATTATAATTTAGGAGTAGATTTTAAGTTTTTAATTGACGTTATTAAAAAATTGTAATAATACGTACCTCGTCTTCTTCAGAAAAGAGCTGAACAAGTTCAGTTTGGTAAATTTCCTCAACCTCATCATCCCCATTTTCAGAGCTTTTTCTTCTCCTAACCTGTGAATTCACAAAAGAAAATGACATAAAAAAATAATTAAAATTTCATTTAATATATTAAGCCAACAAACTATGTAAAAAATCATATATTTTTTTCTGATAGTTTTCTTATACGTGTCATAGAATTGAATGTTTTTAAGGGTAGTGACTTGTGAGTTTGTTATGTCTTTATATAAATTTTTTGTCGCGTCACGATGGTTTCGTGAGATATCATAATCTTCACAACCGTTTTTTGCTTATTGGTTTTCGTGAGATTATGAAGAAAAATAAACCTTATTTTGGAACTATTGATTACAAACTCTAAGATGTTTAAGTCCCATAATTAACTAGCTAGCCAAATTCGTATTTCAGGGCTAATTTATTTATATTGTGGTTTTTCTTGATTTAGGAAACTATGTTAAGAAATGAACTCTAAGTTCTAAATCATGCGTATAATGATTGTTTTTCCTAAACAGAATATGTAAATATTATTTATTTGGAAATATTAGCAAAAAAATATCTTAAGAAAATAGGAAAAAAGCATGAGAAATCTGAAAAGAAAGCAGAAATAACCGGTAATTTTGACGCGTAGGCAAAAATGAGAAAAAAGTGGTAATGGAAAATACAAAGACGTAAGCTGACACGAAACTCCTTATAAACAATCATGGGACAAAAACAAAGCTTAAATAATTTAATTAATTATACTTAAATATAATTAGATAACTAAAGCAATACATTTACTTTCTCCTAAAAAAAAATCTGTTCTGAATTTGGCAAGCTAATTATATGAGTAAAACTAGATGATTAGTCCACATTAATCTCATCGGAAAAACTCGAAACCTATTGTCTCATCAATTATAATCTTTATAGTCCTTACATAAACAGCATTTAGACTTATAGTTCCCAAATATTTGTTTGGTGAAGAGGTTTGTTACAACTAAGACAAGAGATTAATTGGTTGAATTACCTGAAGAATCTCTGGTTTTTCAGAGGCGGAGAATAGTTTATCAGAGAAGATCCGGGCCAAATTGCGAAGCGGGTCGAAAAGTGATCGACCAAAATCAGAATGATGATGAGCAATGGGGTAATGAGAAACCGGTTTTGGTTTACGTGAGATTTTGATTTTTTTAATTTGTTTTTTAAGTAGACAATAGTTAACAAAGGCCTCTTTCCACTCTGGTATCAGTTGTGCCTCTAACTCCTTTGAGAACTTCACCATCTTATAAATCAAAATGGTGAAAGAAGGAGATAGAGATAGAGAGAGAGAGAGATGTGGTGATGTTTAAGAGAGGCATTAAGAGGGAAAGAAGCAAGTTTGTATAAATAGAGAGAGAAAGACGTGTAGAGAAGGTGAATTTAGTTGTTTTTTTTTTTATATATTTTTTTGTCACTAATTACTTTATGGAAATAAATCTTTTTCACACATATGGTTTGTAGCTACGAGGCGATTTTAACTTTTTGTTTCGATTTGTTAAAAGTAAAGTAATGGGAAGAGAAAAATGGGAAATTTTTTAACTTAAAATTGCTTGGCCATTATGCGAGCTAAATTACACTCACTTATATGTATGTAATTAAATATAACGCACCCACTTAATTTAGTGTTAAGGAATTATAAAAGAATGTGTACTGAGTAGTGCAACTCGTCACGAACCCCACACACACAAAACATACAATTCTTTTGCATTCAAAGAAGAATAATATTTAAACTTATCTTTGTATGCATTCTTTTTCGAAAATGATTTATATATACATAAAATTAATAAATCTCCATATACACTATGATACCTGATGTAATATTACGTGTAACACAAAGCTTTTTTAATAAGAGTCCTAACTCCTAACACATTAACCGAACGGTTGTATTACAATAATTTTGTTAATGGACCCCATATTTCGATTTTTAACAAATGTATACATTTTATAAGTACAACATAACAGTTATATACATTATACGTTTCAAGTTAAGTCCAATTTTTTACTCCCTCCACTTCATGAACATATTTACAATTTTTCTCACATATTTTGTCACCATTCCCTCACCAAACATTCTTCAAATCAACCATTCTAAAGCTAGTATATATGTCAACAGCCAAATGTAGCTACATAGGTATTTTTTATCGTTCCCTACGTTTTCAAACTTTTGTTTATAAGAACATTATCAAAAAAGAAACTTCACAAGCGAAATATCATAGGGTTTAAAATTATAGTTCGGATAATGTCTAGAAGGTACCATCTTAAAGATGATGGTCACTTAGAGTAAAAAGTGTGGTAAAAGGGTGATTGAAAAATAATCCAATCAGTTGTTTAAAAAAATAAAAAATAATAATCCAAATCTTGTGAATTTTTTTAAAAAATTAATGAGTTATGAACATCAATACCATGAATGAGATAATTTATAGTCAAATTAAGTCCAATATACGTACATAGAGGTATCATCAATTACATCAAAGCTTTTCAAATGAATGATCTAACATACAAAACGTCTAGCAGTTTGGAATATCAAACTTCTCACTTACACCAATTAGCAAAGAACTCAATCAAATTGTTAAATCAATCTCATCATTGACCCCGCCCACCTATGCAATCCAAGAATGCAAAAGATTCTCAACTGAGACTTAAACAAAATGCAAAAAATTACATAATTGTTTTTTTTTTGTTGAAAATTTTCTAGTTTTTAGAGCTTTTCTAATGTAAGGTTTAATTACAATGCATATAATACATGAGACTCAAAGACTACAATAAAAACATTAAAACTAAAAACTTGGTTAGACACAGCTCCCTTTCCCATAATTAACTCTCATCGTCTCAATGAGAAATATATACCACGATAAATAATAATGGGTTTTCTGCAAAAAAAATCTTCAGTCTGATTAAATAGAAAAATCAAACCTCCAGATTTTTTCCATGCACGTAAAACCTTCAGCTTATAGTCAACCCGCAATACAAATGTTTTTATTGTAGTGGGCGGTATTGCGGGTTGACTATAAGCTGAAGGTTTTACGTGCATGGAAAAAATCTGGAGGTTTGATTTGTCTATTTAATTAGACTGAAGGTTTTTTTTGCAGAAAACCCAAGAATAAAAAGTAATTCTTCATAATTAATAAAGATTAAAGACCCAAAAGAAATATAAGTATGTACAAGAAGTAGTATCTTGGTCTAATATGGTGGTGGAAATTGGGATGGTCCTCAAAGTTGTCGAGGAGCAGTATGAGAGAACATCCAATCCGCTATTTTGGGGTTAGGACATTGTTGAATTGGTCGTCATGGCCGTCGTGGTTCATAGGCATATAGGCTCCACCCATGGGGATTAGTTGTCCTCATTGGAATCCTTCTCGAAGTTGATGGTGCTCGCTTTCTTCATGTTGATCTCTTTTAGGTTCTTGGTTCACCTTTTCCTCTTGTTCTCGATTTCTTCTCTTTTTTAGTTGATCTCTTGTACTGGGACATCATGTCTACTCTGAGAGTTTATTGTTGACTGAGTTGAGAAACGTGTCTTACAGAATGTTGAAGACACAACAGACATCGCGTCAGAAGCTTGATATCAGACAAGAGGCAAAAGATACATGAGACTGGATAAAGGCTTGGTGCATCGGATATAGTTAAAGATGTTGATCTTAAATACAAAGGATGAATGCAACAAGATTCTAAATAGCTTGAACACAAGTTGGTTCAACAGAGTATCAGTCAACACAACGAATGATGCATATTCAGAAGACTGATAGGATCCCTAAGTTGATTGGATCGACAAGCTGACTGAAGATGCAATAGTGAAGTATCGTTGATTCAGAAAGGGGGAGATTGAAGATGCAGATTATGGAATCAATGAACTGATCAAATCATAAGCGTAGTGTATTTATTATAATCAACACGCTGATGAAATCAACCAGCTGACGAGATCAGAGAGCTGATGATATCAATAAGCATATTATGTATCACCGTGCGTGTGTTGATGTGTCACAAAAGATCACTGTTGATAAACAGGGAGCTTAATGAGATTAGAAAGCTGAGTGGGAACAGAAAGCTGAATGGGAACATAAGCTTGATTAGATTCAACGCATTGAATGAATAAGCTAAAATTCCGGAAGATGAAGAATCAATTGCGGCCTTATCCGTAAAGATTATAACGGGAAGATAATCTCAACGAACATATTTTATCTAGAAGATATTTGGTTAAGAAAATCATGGAAGAAAAAATAGCTTAGGGAGATTCTTGGAGATATCATAAAACATAATATTTGATATATTATGGAAGATTTGAAAGTGCTGATTTGGCACAACGTGCTGGTGACGTGGCACATGAGGCGATGACGTGGGACAAAACACTAAATGATGTGGCACAACAAGCTGTTGATATGGCACAACTATTGGTTAACAAACAATAACTAGGATTTGATGATGTGGCTATTTATCAAAACCCTACATATTTTTTGAGAAGAAATATCATTGGAAGAAAGATTTTATTGTTGGAAATGATCAACTTTTGAAGAAATAATATCCTTTTTGGTTAGATTTTTGGGGAGCCTAAGAACTAGGTTTTCCCATTAGTATATATAGATGAGGAATTTTAGGCGTGGAGGTTTTAACTCTTCCAAATCTATGGCGTTTGATGTTGATCTTTTGAAGCTGACGAAAACGGGAAGCTGATGAAGGGAATGTTCATTCTATAGATCGCTGTGGAACTAAAATAATGATTTGTTTTAAGCTGAGGGTAGGCTCAGGGTTGAGTAAAAGCCAATCATGGGTTGAGAGATTTATTTGGGAGAAAAATAACAGGTTGTTGACGTCCATTCAAAAGACCGAGGTATTGGGACTAAGGCAATAGGAAGTTAGGTTTGTGTAACACCGATTAAGTTGATTACTTAATAGATCTTTGATTGTTTTTCAAATCACTAGAAACGAATGGTAGCATGGATGGATGATGTACCTTATACAATTGTATTTGTATTCTTGTTCTAGTGGATTTGGCTCTGGACAAGGTCTCGAGGATATAGGGAAATCGAACCTCGTTAACAAACGTCTGTGTCTATCTTTAATTCAACACATGCGGTCATCTATGCTTTTATTAGTCATTCAAAGAATTAGTGCTGAATGTAAATAGACGCTTGTATGCAATACAAACACCTGATAAACAACAATATAAGGTTGTTGATCATGAAGAGTAGGTTCTCCACACTCTTAATTGGTATCAGAGTGGGTCACTAATAACACTTAAATTTCAGGAATTGTACATATCATTTCTTGTCACTTTTTAGTTCTTT
>OVBE01016815.1:0-10746 GCA_900406425.1 Iberis pinnata | reverse complement strand
CTTAGTACTTTCCCATTATGGATTGATAAAAACCCGTCTATACTACAACGACGGGTTTATTGATAACCCAGGGACCGAAAAATCCCTATTATCAGTCACTCCCCCATAAAATGACACTGCTCCCCCTGAAACAAGGATCAACCAGCATTGAGAGTGATCTGGTCCTAATCTGACAAAGATCAACCAGCGTTCAGTGTGATCTGGTCCTAATCTAACAAAGATCAACCAGCATTGAGTGTGATCTCCCCCTGCTTGACTGACAATATTGAATCAAAAACACATGATGAAATGAATTCATGCCAAGTGGTACAGCACAACACAAAATAAAATGCATGATGAACTGTATGTGGTAAAGTGATCTCCAGTCGTCAGTGAGACACATACATCTCTTGGAAGCGTGATGAAACATGTACAAACATAGAGCGCATCCTGGACTTATTTAACCATTGTGTCCACCAATCAAAACAACAACCAGTCACGACATATGAAGATCCACTCTAGAAGTGTGAAGTCACAGAAAAGAGATTGATGACCAAACAACCAAACACATTAACATGTAGTTCATGTGTCCATGTGGCATTTCAGAGCCAAACTGGTGGGCTTGCGACTTCAATCAGAACTACAACCCAATACCAATCCATTGGATACAATTAAGCCCACATCAATCATCTTGATAGCCGTTGAAACAGACACATCACAACCTGAAACACATTGCCAATCACATCCACATCTAGTGATCAGATACTATCAATGGGGAACATATAGGAAAAGATAATAAGCAAAAAACCCAGATTTTTCTTTTTACAAAGCATAAGTATTTTCGTTTAGACAAAAACAGTTACACACAAAAATTTGTAACCTGATTAAGCGAGAATTTTTATACCCTGGTCAGCAGAACACACTTGTAGACATGTGTAGTTGACTAGGCTTTCGCACTGTCACACCTTTATCCTTGACAGGAACATTTTTCAACCCTGATGTTTATATACCAGGAAGCTATATACATGTCTGTCTGAACCATCACTCGACTTCTNTTTTTTTTTTTTTTTTTTTGCATATTGATGCTTATTGGGTGATCAGCTCTTAAAACCTCCTTGGTTATACACCATACTTACTGTCTGTTTCAGACGGTATGACATGTAGCTCTTTTTTAGCTACTAATACATGTTGAAATAATCTCCTTGATGTACAATATGCCATGTTTGACTGTTTATCTCAACCATAGTCTCTGACCCGAGCTAAGATAAAATGGACAAGGGGAGGATCCTTTGAGTAATTCCTTATCTAAATGGCTTATTATTAAAATGATAAATACGATTGGCCAAGCGGAAGGGAAGTTTGTCCGAGGAAGTTGAAATTGCTGAAAACTACATTTTCGGTAAAATAAGGAATATAGGCCATTTATGGGACAAAGTCTAGTAGAGTGATTAAGTGAGAGGATCAATTTATAAGTATTGGCTATACTAGAATGTTAAAAACACTTAGAAGAAAAATGGACCAATGGGAAGCCAGCGCCACCTACTTGCACAAAGATTGTCTGGAATGGCTCGGTTCGGAAACTTGAATTTTCCCGTAAAGCAAGGAATGATTGAGCGACCAATCTAAGAATTTTCAAGAAATATAAAGGGATATAAAGGAGCTTAAAATTATTGGGAATGAAATTTTGACACCTCCTTCTTAGAGATTCAACAAATCAGATTTGTATACCTAGCTACTTACGATCTTTTGGACATGATTGGTCCAAATGTCTAACTTTGAACCTATGCACGACTTTGGGACAGCTCAAGGTTGATAAAGAGTGAGTCAAGAACTTTTTTTCAACCTAAGAAGCCATCTCCAACCTGATCTTGCTCCTTCGATAGTTCTAGAACCATCTAGGTGTCATTTTCCTATTAGGCCGTTTTTGAGCAGGCTTGGTGTCCAGACCACTTGGAAACCTACTGTACGTTTTTTTTTGCTCAAAATAAACCTCATGGTGAATGTGGAAGCATATCAGGTCGTTTCTAATAAGACCTTACACCTCATGGACACATGTTGGCCTTTAAAGCCATCTTTGTGTTCAATGTGCTAAGTGTCAAGCCAAGGGAGTGTCTTGGCATCTCAACCACGCCACTAAGATCCTTATTAGACACCTCCTGCGTGGATTACTCCCTATTTAAGGGAGAGTTCGAGTTCATTTCCAAGGCACACCAAAATCTCTCCAAAATCTCACTTAAACCTAAACTAGTCCGCAAGAGTTCTTAAGGCTTTAGCTTTTGGGAACCAAGTCAGCTAAGTCAAGGTAAGTTAGGCCATATGAAGTATCACATGTTCAGGTTAATATCTAGTTTATGGTTTGAATTAATATTCCATAGAGGTTTAGGTTTCGTACTTAGCCATTTTCCGCTTACCGTTATAATGCCCGATTTTCGATAGAATTATATGGACATGGTTATTAGGCTTAATGGATTAGTTGATTATTAGGTCATTATAATGCTTGATTTTTTATTTGATTTATGGATTTATTGTATTAATATTTGATTTATTTGGTTATGCTAGGGATGCACGTTAGATATTGTGATAGTATGTTAGAAATGCACGTTAGACATGGTGTTGATTATTGATTATGCATGAATGCTTTAATAGTAGTAAAACATGCAAGATATGATAATTCAAAGTAAGTATTGTGTGATTATTGAATTATACTCATGTTTATGAGTATGTATGTATTTATGTAATAATCATGTTAAATATAAAATATGGACGGGTGTAGGAGTGTTATGTACTCGGGATTTGGTTAGTGAGTATGGAAGGTTATGTACTCATAACTGGATCGAGTGACATAATCTAGATACACGCCGTGATTTGGTTAGTGGATTGTAGTGTGTCTACTTCCATAACCGATGGTGGCAGTTGATGTATCATCTCCATTTTCTCGGGACGGCTAGCTACCGTCCGAGACTTGTATGACGATGCGGTGATTGGTGCTGTGAGTGAGACGATTGGGGCCTGATAGGGTTGTACCTGCTCTGGCCTGTGTGGTAGAGATGTGGCTGGGTACATCACCTTGGGTGAGATCAGAATCAACGTAATGCCGAATTATAAGTGATAACCTTAAAATGTAAATTGTATAAAGGCAACCCTTGGTGATGGGAGAAGGGCCACACGGGAAGGGTGGCAGTGCTGTGATAGGTGGGTTGGACACAGTGGTGGACTGTGGTTACTTGGTGGTGGTGGTTGTGGTGGTGTTAGTGGTGGTTGTTGTGGTGGTGGTGTTAGTGGTGGTAGTGGTGGTGAGGAATGGATGGTGATATCACGTTTATTATGTTTGCATGTATTTGATTATTGCATTTGATTGTTGTTTAGAGACCCCATTTTTACTGAGTAATCTTAGATTACTCATGATGCTACTATTTGTTACAAGTAACCAATAGAAGGGAAAGCCTTAGAGGGTGCTTGGTTGCTAGGTGCCAGTGTAGGCTTGTTTGCCTATTTGTAAAATTATGTTTGTAAACTTTTTTTTATAGAATCTTGGCCAAATAAATCTTAAGGTTTTGTAAAGACTTTAATCGAGTATCAAATAAAATGTTGTTTTATATTTGTATCTAGTTCCAAAATGATTATGGCCTAGTCCGACCATCCTAATACTTTATTAAAGCAAGGGTTGGCAAGCCTAAAACTGTAATTTAGTGGGATGAGTTGGTGGACAGGTTGATTCTAGTTATTAGAGGTATTCTGATAACCTCAGTTGACTAGTCTCCAGCTACATCAAGTAGCATTCTCGGTCGTTCAACTCCTAGTTCGGTTAGGGGGTGTTACATCTTTACCTTTTCTTGAAGTTTCTTTATGTCACAGGTTAATTTTAGATTCTGGTTTCTGACATAGATCCTTGGCTACTTGTATGGCTGATTTCATCGACTGAAACTTATCAGGCATACTTCGAAGGAACTTTTTGACCAGCTTCTTTTCTTTGTAGTGTTTTCCTAACACTTCAGATGAGTTGGCAATCAAAGAAATTTTACCGCTAAATTCTTCAACTGTTTCATCTTCTCCCATTCTCAGATTTTCAAATTATGATGCGAGCATATCAATCCTTGTTCTACGAACATCACTTGTTCCTTCGTATGTTGCATGTAATGTATCACAGGCATCTTTTGGAGTAGTGCAGCCTTAGACCCTCTTGAATTGGTCTTTGGTCAAGGAGATCCAAATTGCTGTGAGAGCTCTTGAATTGTACTTAGACATAGTTTTTTCCTGCTATTATCCAATCAGCCTTTGATTTTGCAACCATCACTCCATCTTCATTTTTTATCTGTGAGCTGTCCAACCATCCTCAACCATAGTCCAGGCATATTCATCAATTCCCTTGATATGCTCACTTATATGTACCTACCACCAGCCGAAATTGTCAAGATCCAACACAATATTGTGTGTATTTGCTTGCTGCAAGTTGTCCATCTTCAGGATCTTACATGTTTAGAAGAAAATACACAATACTGTGTGTATTTGCTTGTTGATACTAATTGAAAAAGTAAACAGACTAAACAGCAAACAATTCTCCTCAAAATCTGTTCTTTATTAAGATCAACACAAATACAGCTTGTTTTTATTCATTGTATTTTGTTTCTCTTAACTTTTTCTCTCTGTCACTATGTCTGTTCGATTTTACAGACACGAACAAACACACAAAAAAACTCTCTCTCATAATGCTTAATTTCTCACGATAGTCGGTTCAAGAGAACTACTCTAATTCGTTCACCTTAACCTCATATATATACTAAGACTTAAAACTTAGTCTCCTTCTTCAATCATTGATTCCCTTTCCATTTTTCTTTTTTCCTTTCCAAGCTTTTTTCCTTCTCTTCATATATTTTCTTCCTTTTCTTTGCTGCTTGCACATTAACCTCCTACTCTTTCTCTTTTTTTTTCCTTTCCTTTTCTTTTCCGGTTTTGAATCATTCTTTTTGCATCTTCACCAAAAACTAGAATTCATGATTTTCTTGTACACAAGTCACAAAGAAACCACCAGATCACAGAGCTTTTGCCAACAGTGGTATTTTATATAGTACCCACTACCCATTGTTGGGTTTGATTTTAAACAAATTCCAATGAATTTGCGAGCCTTTTTTTATTAATAAACTTTAAAATAATGTATTTTGTAAAATTATACAAAATAATTTTAAAATTTTTTAAAGTGACATTTAAGTTTTAGAATTGATGCTGATTATATATATTTATTTATTTATTTATAACGCCTGCAAAGAGGACACCTATCTGTGGTCGATCTTATATGGAGACATAGGTTGATACTTATTATAGTACGGAGCGTACGGTACGGTACATGCCACGGTATTTTGGTTTTTGGTTCAGTGAGTCAGATATATTTTTTGTTGTTGTTGGTTTTCATAAATATATTTATATTTGTTGTTTGCTTGACATTTTTTTCTTCTCACGTTAATATAATAAAATCCAACTTTCATACACTGTGACAACATTTAATACACACGGGCCTGCATAACAATGTTTTTAACACACGTCAACTTTTTTTTTGTACTAATGGTTTTTCAATTTAAACTGTCAACTTGTTTTATCAGTCTAACATTGATCAACTAATTTAATCCAAATATATAAATTTCATCGGTGGTGTTAAATCGAATTGAAGGGGTTTTCTTAAGAAATAGTTGAACTAAAGCTACACATTTTCTTTATTACGATATGATATCTCTTTTGGGAGCGAAAATGGCGTGTATATATATATAATGTTAGTTACAATTATATATATTTAAGGGTAGCTTAAACTTTTAATGCGAATATTTAGGTTTAATCTTTTTTGTGTATATTGTTAGCCACATTGGTTTTAATCGATACATAAATCTTCATATTTTGGGAGCTTTCTGATATGGTATCAAAACAGTAACTCACAAATGCAAAAGTTGAATCTTTTTCTTTTACGATCCTATCATTGATTCAGAGATTCTCGCTATGTTTTCACGTTATCTTCTCTCTTTTAAAACTCGTTACGTTCTGTAACGGCTAACGTTGTTCCACCTCGTGCACCAAGGAATCAAAGACCATTGACCCTTACGACTTGTCTTCTGGTGATAACCCTGGTACAGTGACTCTCAGTCACCTATTTATGGTCCCAATTATGATGAATGGGCCACTAACATCCGCCTCGCTTTGAAAGCAATTAAGAAATTTGGATTCGTCGATGGTTCCATTCTCAAACCTCCAGGCGATGACAAAGATTCAAAGGACTGGGGAGCTAATAACGCCATAATAATCTCCTTGCTCAAGCTTACATTAGATGAGAAGCTCTGCACTTCCCTTACTCATTATGAGATAGATCATGATCTGTGGATGTACATCAAAACTCGTTTTCCGTGCGTAATGGCCAGCGTGTGCAACGTTTGAAAAGTGAATTGGTAAATTGTCACCAGAAATATCTCCCTATGGAAGCCTACTATGGGAAATTGACTCAATTGTGGACCAGTCTTGCCGACTATCACCAGGCAAAGACTATGGAGGAGGTCCGCAAGGAACGCGAGGAAGATAAGCTCTATCAATTCTTGATGGGCTTAAACGATGTCGTGTATAGACCTATCTAATCTACACTTCTCTCTCGCAATATCTTGCCTTCCTTAGACGAAGCATACAGTGTACTGATTTAGGATGAAGAATTTAAGTTGGTTGTTTAATTGCAGTCTAATCATCTTGAAGAAGCAAGCTTTACTATGTAGACAACACCATGTCATCGTACATTATCGACTTCTCGTCCCATGTGCTCTGCTTGTGGAAAAACAAGACATGTGGCCAAGAATTGTTTCCAAAAAATCGGTTATCCAGAGTCTTGTCACTCTTGTCAATGAATGGAATCAATCTGCTTCCAATACCGCAACTGAAATGCTCACTCATGCATATCGTGTAGGCTTCAGTAGCCTCACTAACCAAGAATGGGAAAGTCTTGTCACTCTCCTCAATGAACAAAATCAATATGCTTCTACGAAACTCTCAGGTATGACTCATGCTACTTCTTGGATCATAGATACTGGCGCAACCAACCATATGTCAGGTTATGTGCATTCATTTGAAACTCTGCTTGATATGTCCCCTGTCTCCATAAATCTTTCTAATGGTCATTATACAGTCTCCATTAAGAAAGGAACAATTTTTCTTACCTCTATGCTTACGTTGCAGAACGTGTACTTTGTTGATGGCGTACACTGCCATTTGATCTCTGTATCTCACTTGGCTTGCGATAGAGCCTGCATATTTCAGATTAATGATGTTATGTTTGTGATCTAGGACCACACTACAAAGATGCTGATTAGAGTGGCTGGCAACATAATGGATTATACTGCTCTCAGAACATGGATGTCTCAGTCGCACTGCATATCACTAGTCAAAATTCTGCAGAGTTATAACATCGACGCTTGGCACATTTATCTACGAGAGTTTTAGATATGTTGTCTCTTTATGATTTGAGTAGTAACAAGTAGCTCCTTCACATCTAAAATCGTTTATTGTGATGGTTGAAAGACAATTTGAGACTAGAGTTAAAACTATTCGAAGCGATGATGGCAGCAAATTCATCTCTTTGCATGGTTTATTTAAGGATAATGGATTATCCATGAGACCTCTTGTGTTGGCACACCGAATCATAATGGTCGTGTTGAACAAAAAAAATAGATATGTATTAAATATCGTCAGATCTCTTTGCTTCCAAGCTTCACTTCCTCTGTGTTTTTGGGGTTAATGTGTCTTAGTTGCAGGTTTTATCATTAACCGAACACCTGCTTCACCTCTGAAAGGAAATACCCATTTGAGATGTTATATTTTTGACCTCCACCTTTATCATATCTTCGAGTATTCGGTAGTCTCTGTTTCGTGCATAACCAAAATCGTAGCCATGACAAGTTTTCTAGTTGCAACAACAAATTCGTCTTTATTGGCTATCCTTTTGGCCAAAAAGGTTGGAAAGTCTATGACCTTTAAAGTGGCAGAATCTCTATATCTTGAGATGTCATTTTTGTGAAGATCAATACCCATTTGCCGTTGTATCTGCTTCGCCTACACCCAAACCAGTAACTTTTTCGGATTCTTCTTCATACTACTCTGATGATGAACCTGAATTGTCACATCTGGTCCCAACTGCGCCTCTTCTTACATAACTAGAACTAGAGATTTAGCTTCTGGTTCTCCTACACCTCCTGTGCAATCACCGACTCTTGATAATGTCGTTGATCAATTTTTAGAAACAAAGTAGTCGCCTGCTGCATCAGACCCGACTCCCCTTGGGTATGGTCAATATCAGCATCATCAACCTGCAAAACCAGCTGATTATGTGTTACTACATCTACTGTAATTCCTACTCAAGTATATCCGCTTTCAAATTACTTGACCAACTCTCAGTTCTCTTCATCACACTATGCATACTTCACTAAAATTACTTCTGCTGATATACCAAAAAATTACTCTCAAGCTGTCAAAGATGATAATTTCCGCAGAGCTATGCAGGCCAAAATTGAAGCGCTAGAGCACAACCAAACGTGGACCATTCAATCATTACCTAAAGGGAAACAAGCCATTAGTTGTAAATAGGTCTATACAATTAAGCATAACTCCGATGGAAGCCTTGAACAGTATAAAGCATGGTTGGTAGTGTTGGGTAATAAACAGATTGAGAGCTGTGATTATTCTGAAACTTTCGCACCAATGCCTAAAATGACAATAGTCCAAACTGTTGTCGAGATTTTTGTTGCGAAGAACTGGGAAATCCATTAGATGGATGTCCATAATGCGTTTTTACATGGTGATTTGGCTGAAGAAGTCTACATGAAACTTCCTCCACGTTTTCGCACTGCTGATTCTTCTCAGGTTTTCCATCTTCACAAATATTTGTATGGTCTCCTTCAGACACCTCGGTGTTGGTTTGATAAGTTAGCTGAATCTCTGCTTCATTATGGTTTTATATAGTGTCGTTCCGGTTATTCTCTCTTTATTCTCAACAAAGATGATATTCGGCTACATGTTCTTGTCTATGTTGATGATTTGATTGTTATAGGCAGTTCACTTGTAGTGATTCAGGAATTTAAGACATATCTAAGCACTTGCTTCTACTTGAAATATCTTGGTGTTTGTAAGTACTTATTGGGGATTGAGGTGGCTCGTAGTCCTCGCGGGTCGCGACATTTACCTAACCCAATGTAAATACGCACTCGACATAATCTCGGAGCTCGGATTACGTGGTTCTCAGCCTAGCTCATTTTCCACTAAACAAAATCACCGGTTAGCCTTAGCGTATGGTGATGACATTGTACACCCAGATCGCTATCGCAGGCTTGTGGGCCGCCTGATTTACTTGGCACTTACACACCCTGATATGGCTTATGCGATCCGTATACTCACCAATCCTGGCCAAGGCATTCTATTGAGAGCATATTCACCTCTCATTCTAACCGCTTGGTGCGATGCGGACTAGGAAAAATGCCCACTAACCCGTCTTTCTTTAACCGGTTACATTATACAGTTGGACAACTCACTGATCTCCTAGAAAACTAAAAGGCAAAAGTTTGTCTCTTGCTCATCCGCTGACGCGGAATATCGAGCTATGCAATACACGATTCGGAAAATCATCTGGATCAAAAGAATATATATTTAAGGATAGATTAGACTTTTAATGTAAATACTTAGATTTAATCTCTTTTGTATATATTGTCAGCCACATTAGTTTTAACTGATACATAAAACATCATATTCTGGGAGCTTTCTGACACATAACCATAACCAAGATAAATATAAGATTTTTGATATTGGAACAAATATAAATGAAAAGACCGGAAAACTTCGTGAGAGGAGAGGTAGATAATAAATTCACAAGCAAGTGGGTCATGATAAAGCAACTCCTTATTCTCCTAACGTTCATGTGCATTTTGGAAACATATAACTAATTGCACGTATACAATCTCTTATGTAAAATTAATTAGTTTTCATCTAAACTAAATATATGTTTTTATGAATTACAATTAATATCACAGTATCATATCTACCCAAAAAAGTATAAATCCACGAGAAGTGATAAACTTTTTGACTAATGAACATAACACGTGTGCATGTAAATATGTATCAAAATGTGATTGGTTGATGTGGAAGATATAACAAGATCTGGTTGGTGCATACTGCATAGATATGCCTTGTCATCTCCATTTGTCCTTAATGCTCTTCACCCTCCCTAACTGTCTCTTTATTTTCATCTCATGAGATGCTTCCACTCAATTTTATTTTCCTACTATTTTTGTTTTATTTCTCATTTATGATAAGTTACTCTATGGGATTGAATATTAACAATTTACATTTGTAACATTGGACTATTGATATTTTCCTATATATATATATATATATATATATATTATTTTTTTCAGGTACGGAACAAATATTATGAAAATTTATATTATTTGTGATCCATTCTATTTTTATTTGATCCGTTTCGAAAATTTATAGATATTTAAAATATTTACTAATATTTGCAATAATTTTTTTATTTGATTTTTAATATTCTTTTTACCATACACAATTTACAAAATAGCAAAAAAAAAATATTCAATATCCATATTTGAATAATGCACCACTCCTATTTTGAATTTAAGTATTGATATTTTTCAAGAAAAAACTTAGAGGTTAATGAAAAAGAAGACAAAATTTTAGAAGACAATGATAGAGCAAATACTCTGTCTGCAAAAGAGTGTCTTCAAAACGACACAGTTCCTG